>JASDQU010506647.1:80037-101706 GCA_032191745.1 Picea mariana
ATTGATTTTAGTTTTTAAGGTTCTAGGAGTTAGTTTTAATTTGTTAAAGGCTAAAGGGGAAAACTAGCCTAAGATGCTAAGGCAGCAAATGCAAAGTGCAAGTCTAACTATATGACAGTCAACCCTTTCCCTAAGTCAACTAAGACTAGTGCCTAAGGTTGGGCAATGGGGTCCATACTTTTCTGTTGCTCTATCAACATTACCACTCATGAAGTTTCCATAACTTCCATGATCATAATTATTCATCCAATCATACATCCCCCCATAATAGTTTTTTCCACACATATTTATCTGTTCATTTCCATAGTCACTATAACAATCTTCAAGAAAAACTGGACAAATGGATTCCTCATGAAATTCACCACAAGGCCTACAATAAGGTATAGCTTGATTTTCTACCAAGTTGGTGGACTCAAAAGGATTAGGTGGCCTTTTTTCATTGTGGAGAGTTCTTCTTGGCCACTTATCATTTGGCCTATGTGGAGGCCTATTAGCTTGGCTCCTTTCCATGGCTATCGATCGATTTTGCATGGCATTCATCTGATTGGCATGATTAACTTCCATTTTCTTGATTAATTGAGTCAATTCCTTAATCCCATCACTTGTTGATTCTTGACCCTTTGATTCTTTCTTCTTCTCATCATTAACCTTTAAAGAAGAACCTCTAGTAAAACCAGGAATATTAGATTTCCTAGCCTCAAGCAAATTCTGTTCAACCCTTATAGCTATGTTTTGTGTTGCTTCTAAGTTTTGAGGATCTTTATCTCTAAGGGAATACCTCATTTCACCTTCAAATGCCTCAATATAATAAATTAAAATAGTTGCATCAGAGGGATTAATGTCTCTATGAAGGCTTTTCACCAAGTTATTAAACTTAGTGTTAAATTCAACCACCGTTTCATTTTCTTTTTTCTGACTAGTGGTAAGAGCAGCAAGTTGAAATCTGTGTTCTTTGTGATCACCCCATCTCTTCCTAAACTCATCCAATATTTCATCAAGGGTGCTAAACTTAGCTGCTGGAAAATCAGTGAACCATTCAGCAGCATCACCTTCAAGTGAATACACAAAAAGAGTCATCTTCACATCTTCTTCATCATGACCCCTACAATATCTTTCCACACACATTTGAAAGTTGAGGATGTGAGACTTGGCACTTATAGCATTGTTTCCATGAAATGTAGGCAACTTATCAATAGCCTTTTCAACAACTGCATGAGGGGAACCTTGGATTGCTGCAAAATTCAAAGGTCTCAATAAGATACTCATAGTGAAGTTAGGATTAGTAGTGGGATTATTAACAGTTGGTTGATTATTGTTTAGGAACAAGTATTGGATATCAATGAGTGCTTCTTCCCCAAGATTATCAAGTAGTAGCCTTCTAGGAGCAAGGCGATTTATCCTCCTCCTATAAACCTTTTCAGGTTCAGGAAAAGAATAAATCAATCCTTGTGCAGTGCTTCTAGTAGTATACTTCCTGACATATTTTTTCAATGGAGTCACCACTTGGAAAAGAATCACACAAGGCTAACCAATGCAAGCTCAAAGAATTTTAAAGGACTAAAGTTTTTATTACTTAGTTCTTAAAAAAAATTAAGTTAAGTCGTTTTGACCAAGGATAAATGACTTATCCCCGGCAACGGCGCCAAATATGTTGCCGTCCTAATACACACTTGATAACATGAGCTAAGTCTGGCTCACTTAGTGTGTCCTTAGAGGCACAATGCCTAGGTTATCAATCCACACTGTCACCTTGACTGGAACCTCTTCCTTCTAGGCTTACTCCTAGGGAAGCCAAGGGGGGTAGTCCCTAGTTACTAGATTGATTTTAGTGTTTAAGTTTCTAGGAGTTAGTTTTAATTTGTTAGAGGCTAAAGGGGAAAACTAGCCTATGATGCAAGGGCAGCAAATGCAAAGTGCAAGTCTAATCTAAATGTCAATCAGCCCTTTCCCTAAGTCAACTAAGACTAGTGCCTAAGGTTGGGCAATGGGGTCAACTAAGTTTGAGGGTGGTTCAATTACAAAATGTTTACAAATGAAACAAGTTAAACTACCCCAAACCAAAGATTATAATTATTTACAAAAGAATTACAAGTGTTACAATGTTTACACAATATACAAAAATACAAAGATACAACAAGATGTAAGTGAGATCAACACATTAGCCAAGCATGCCCCAATAGCACTTACTCTATTGGACTACTTTTATTGGCAACCATAAAAGCACTCAAGAATCAAAGAAGGTGATGCCTCCCCAAGTGGGATACTCAACCCCTTCTTGACTCACACCACAAAAATCAAATGAAGTGAGATATTCAATATTTAACTCAATTGCTCAATGAAACATCAAAGACATTCACCATGAAGTTGCAAGGAAGATATAAGCTTTAAATTATCACCAATGTGTGTTCCTATGCATACATCTAAGTCCCCCAAACATACAAAGGTGATCTATGTAACTAAATGATTAAGGGGTTTCTTAAAAGTTAAATTAATTTTATGTTCCCTCCCCCTAAACTATGTTTGTTCTTTAAGCTCCTCCTCCCTTGGCCAAATGACTACTGGGTGATCAAGATAGTAAGGCAACGAGGCCCACCCTAGCTTCCCAGGTCATCCCTGACAGTAAGAGTTCTCCTAGAAAGGATCCCCTTAAGAATCACGGGACGGTCCCCCGCCACTTCCCCCTGGGTATCCCTCAAACCCGTTTTAGATGGTGGAGATGGATGAATAAAGCCCCTAAAAGTTGTCTATAATGTTATTATGACCCTCRGGTGGGTCTTTAGGTGTGTTGGGTTGCTTTTAGGAGTTTTTTAGACACTTAAAATTTTACTTTTTAGTGCATGGCCGAAATGAAAATGTTGGTGAAAACGTGTTTTCAAGATGTAAATTAAACAACCATTAACATATCAAAATATGAAGGAAATGTTGCGAGAGATGTACCATTCATTCATTAACCATTCCACATGTATACTTGAAAGTTAAAGGTGACTGAAAAAGTGCTTGAAAGATGAAATGCTAGAAATGTAAATACCTAGCCCATAAGATGTGACATGAATGAAAGGAACATTAAGCAAAGATGATTATCATAGCATCACATCACCATTTAGACATCCAACTTGCAAAAATAAAGGGAAAGAACAACTTTCCTTATGAAAGTGAAAATGAGAGTTAAAGATTAACCATTCATCAACATATGTTATGTGTTAAACCCATGTAAAAGATATGTGCTTGAAAGATAAAGATTTAACAAGTTAATGAATGAGATCTTAAACCATGAACTAGATCACATATGCTTAGAAATGTAAAAGGTAAAATGACTTACAAAAACTAATAGATTTAGCACTTAAGAGATATTCTAAACCATTTAACCATTTAGCAATGTAAGCATAAGCATATGAAGTAAAACTTGAAGAAAGGAAACTTAGATGTGATGACTATCTAGATTATTTTAACCATTAAGAGCATGTAATCATCGAAAGAAGATAAGTTTCCCTTAGGCCTAGCAATTTTGGGGATTACTCTTCCAAGGTGCAGGCACATTAGCTTATTAACAATGAAATAAAACTTGAAAAGAATGAAACCACTTACAATGGCCAAGGTGGAGGCAAGCCTACCATTGTTGGCCAAAGAGGGTTATTAACAAATTAACAAATTATTAAAATGAAACAAATAAATGAATGAAAAACTTGAATGGAAAGCAAACTAGCCTAGCCTAACGATATTGGGGACATCTCCCCAAGGTGTAGGCAACTATCTATGTTAGTTTGTGATTATAGAAAAAAAAAAATCAATGAAATAATGAAAGAAAACTTGGATTTACAATGAGAAGGGTTAGGAGATAGTTACCCAACCAAAAGGGGTTCTTGGGGAAGTCTTCTAGGTGATTTTGGGGAGCATTTCCCCCTCTTACTGGTAAGAACCTACATAAAACAGCAAGCAAAGCTTGTTGGAAATGCTGCAAAACATACACAACATGTCAAAAAAAAATTATGTTTTTACACAGAAAATTTTTGCATAAAAAATCTGCAAATAAAAGTTGATATTCTTGACCTATCTAAGATTAGTTAGCTACAGAAAATGGTATGAAATGACAGCAATATATCAGATCCAAATAAAAAAGGAAAGAGTTTGTGCAAGTTTTGGCTGAAAACTGCTCTAAAGTCTCTTCCAACCAGCCCTTATGAGACAAATCTGCACACTAAAACAAGATGTGAGTTCAAAACAACATAGTATGATGATATAGAGTAGCAAAATGAACTAATTCACAATACTAGCTAACCAACATACATAGATCATAAACACTAATGTCTACTTGATCTACCCAAACAAACTAATTTATTCAAGATACTAGCTAGAAACCCACAAGATGTAAAGGAACAAAGTCACCTCATATGCAATAGACAAACATGACTAATCTATATTGGTCCAAAATCCTCCAAAGATTTTTCTTATTGAATCCAAGATGTGAGAACCTTGAAGCAACTAATTGCTCCAATGATCTCAAGAGAAATGAGTGAATGTGAGATGGCAAGAGCAAGAAAGATGGCAAAAATTCGGTATCATAACACTAGCTCAAAGAATGGTGAGTTGGGAGTGAGGAGAGGGATCTATTTATACTTGGAGAGGAAAACCTACCTCTCTTGGATCAATGCCAAGTGTCCACCACCAAGCATAAGAGTATATCTCAAGGCTAGGGTACACCATCTAGGGTTTGAAAGCTAGATCTAGGGTGTAGGAAAATGTAAGAGGTGTGGGAGGCCTTGGGATTGATGCCAAGGAAGGTGAGAGGTCTCAAATAATTTTTAAAAAATCATTTGTGGAGTTTCTAGAAGAGGGGGGGCGCACTAGGTAAGATAGGAGGGCCCACGTTCTATTTTGGGTGTTTGCTTTAGGTTTGGGTGAGTGGGTGAGTGTTTCCCATGGGGGGGGCATGAGCTAAGAGAGGGGCGTGAGGTTTAGAGTTAGGTTAGTCAAGTGGGAGGTTAGGTTTGTGAGTGGTGAAGGTCTAGGAGGGGCACACCTCACTTAAGAGGGGCCCACACAACAAACCAAGGGTTAAGATTAAGGTTTAGAGTGAGGGGGGACGTTTTTCCCCCTAGGGCGTGAGCTAGAGAGGTGAGGGGGTAAGGTAAAGGGGTGAATTAAGTTGAAAAGTTGTTTAGTTGGGTTTGGGTAGGTTAGGAGGGTATAACTTGCTCTTTACCACCTTCACACTTACTCAATAACTCAAAATTACAATAGTTTTGACATTTTCTTAATGTCACCTTAGCAATTAAAATTGTTGTTTTGACTGACTCTAACTCTGAGTGGACAAAGGCGTAGCAAACTTCGTCCAACTGAGCTAAAACTTGATATATGGGTGTAGGGGGTGCCATTCCATTTATTTTGAGCACAAATACCCCTATCAAAATCCCAAAGACGCAGTTTTTACAATATTAGCTCAAAAATAAATAATTAATTAAATTATTAAAAATTTAATTAATTAAAAAAAACCTATCTAGACTCGACGAAATTCCGTGAAACTTTCTACACTGTCTGGCATGGTTATTTACATCATTCCTAAACAATAGCTACCAAAGGATGAGACCATTAGAATTTCGTTCACCACTTTGGAGGAATTATTGCATGTGTGGAGGGAAAAACTCAAGGGAAGTCAGCTAGGCCCTAAAGCCCAGTTGACAACCTGAGGATAAAAAACCCTCGGTGAAAGGAACTTTCCCAATGAAAACATCCCAAGGTACCTGAACTAATTATGATCCATGCAGACTTATTACATTATCAACCCACGCAGGGGTGCAGAAATTTCGTTTACAAAATTTAGTGCTAGAGCATCAAATGCCCAAGTAGAACCAAAACTGTCTTCATCATATCTTCATCTGGTAATGCATCCTTCATCAGGTGATGTATACTTCATGGCACATGAGTTGAACCCCTAGATGAATAGGCGGTCAACAGATACCAATCTGAATTACATTGCAGATCCATGTGGATATATATCAAATAGTTGTTCATGGCCATGAATAGGCAATACAAAGTGGACATGTGCCATAGGCTGTCATAGTCATGAACAAGACACAATGGAGTCTAGTATCAAAATAAATCGAAGATATCTATATACAATGGAGTACAATTTGATCTTCGATGATTATCGAAGTCATATATGTACTGGTCCAATGAAAGATAACAATAAATATGGGGTGATGCTACTGTAAAATGGAGGTATTCTACACTATCCGCCGAAGGTGCAAGTCTACATTATGTTAATAGAGGAGTTGAATTCAAACACAATGAGACTTCATTTGATTACTAATCATTAAGTTATACTGTTAACAAACGCGAGACAACCCACTAATAATGAAAGTAGGTGTCAAGGCACCGAGTACATTCAACAAGTGTGAATAAGGGTGTTGAGGTCGAACAATTGAAGAATCCATTTCAATATACATTGATGTATTCCCAATTGTCTATGGCGAGAGAACTTGCCACTGATGATTACAATCCTCTAGGAACTCATAAGACTCTAGATCTTGATTCCATAATAGATGAGTTGAAGTCGATGGAAGGAGACCCGTTGAAAGGAGAGCATTAAGGCATCTCTCATCATCCAACACAAGGTATAAATAAATATCTTGATAATTAGGAGGATCTCAGACGAATAGGATGTTCACGAACCAGCTACCATGTGCATCTCTCACATGCACCAGATGCAAGTAGTACACAAAAGAGACCCTCTAAATAGTAGAAAATTAGGAAGACTACCGAAAAAGGAGACGAAACCACCAATAGGGATAATGGAATTCAAGACACTGCATAGGTCCCAATTTGTGAATAGATTTCTTGTCGTAGAACACAAGGAAAACCCCCCATTCAACGACCAATGCGGAGATGTCATCTGGTGGGTTCAAGGTTACTTACCAATGATGAAAGTAGGCCCAGGGTGCAAGGTAGGACAATAACTTCATGTGATTCTAAGATACATTAAGGGTATGACCAACATGGAAAGTCAAGAGTTCTGAGGAATTACCGACACGGGCTGATACATCCTTTGAAAAACAACATGAGACAGATGGATAACTCAGGAAACATAGACTTAACACTAATCATTGACAAAATTTTGTGACATAGGAGGCATCAACAAATTCTCTATAGGGACTCGAAGAATAACTAGTCGGAGGAGTAGACTCTAAGTAACGAGCTCATCTTCCTAAGGTCATGCTAAACCCAAACCTTGTATGAAATGGACTCAAGAGTTTGTGCTCTGTTCAAAGGCGGCATGATTGCTTCTGATAGGAGATAATATTCTTTTTTCACCCATCTTTGTTTTTGGTTTTTTCATAGTCAAAGAAATGTTATGATTCATAGTCAAAGAAATGCTATGATACATGAGAGAAAATGAGTGTCACGAGTAAACAACTAGTTCCAAGCAGTGGAACATACCTATGATCAATGCAAGGGAACACATGCAATGCATGGACACTCGGGGGGATGTTTCATCTACGGGTAAAGTGTGTCAAGCTGCAAAGGACATATGAAAGGCACTGCTTGGCTAGTGATGAGAATTACTGAGGCAAGAGGCTTATAATGAGAAAGCAGGATCTGACAATAGGCTCAACCATGTAAGAAGGATAATGGGATGCAATTACAACTTAAATAAAAAGGTGTCCTTTTTTCATAGATGTTAGTCCCCTAGGCACGAAAAAGTATAAAATAATACCTAGGAGAACTCTTCTAGCCAGTGGTGACCAGAGCATTCCTTTTTCGTAAGTATTCTACTTGGTCTGGAAAAGGGTTAAACTTATACCAAAATAGACGTCCTTTCAAAACCATTTAATGAGTGTGAAAGAGACAAGCTCACTCAACAATATTTTCATTTTTTGGAGTCTAAAAAGCGCTGAACTAAGACTCTAGGATGTTTTTCTAAGCAACATAAAATGGGGGAGGCCAGGGCTCCCATGTAGGTATTTTGTCAAAAGCCAACAACTCACTGGTAGCTAACACAATCTTGGGAGAACCCAAAACTTTCCAAGCCGAGGAGGATAAAAAACTTGCAGAGGATCCTTCATCTACGATATATCGAAGAATGCCCATTATCTGGAAGGGTGTAGAAGAAGGAAGGCAAGGATATAAAAGATCATTCAAATCAAAGGAAACCATCCTAGGGCTTGGAGGGAGCGTATTTGGAGAGAGTGGAATAATCCCTTGTTTCAAAGGTACAAAACTCAAAATTCTAAGGACATGGTCGAAAGATGCATCACCCCCCAAAAGAGGAGTGGGATTGGTTGAAGATTTCATCGGTAATGTCACTTCCTTAGACTCATCACTCTCTAAGAGAAGAGTGGGATCGACTGAAGATTGCATTGGAACGACCACTTCTTCAACGATTGGTTGAATAAGATACAAGACAACATGGTCAAGAGATGCATCACTCCAAAAAAAAAGAGTGGTGTCGGCTGGAGATTGCATAAGAATGACCACTATATCAATCAAAGACGTATTAGAATGTTGGGAAACCAAAGACGACTCATAAACCGAAGGGCCACTAGATAAGGACCACGCTTCTCATACCACTACAATAGTAGGGTACAAATGGGTTAGGTGATCTCCTTTAAAAAGTCTACAAAGGAACTTAGGCTTACTTCCTATACGTCTAGGCTTCTCAATCGTATCAATTCCCCCAACATGAATTGTAGTGGTTGGTGACATTCTCCTAGCATGACTTGTAGAGGCTAGTAACACATCTCCAACATGACTTGTAGAGGTTGGTGATGTTTTTCCAGTGAATAGACTTGCATCCCCAACATGACTTACAATGAATGGTTTCTTTCCCCCAACATGACTTGTAGAGGCTATTGATAGGTCTGCAACATGACTAGCAAAGGTTGGTTTCAAGTCTCCAACATGACTCGCAGAGGTTGGTGACTTAATTCCAATATGAATCGCAGTGACTGGACTTGTCATTCCAACATGAATTGTAGCGTCTGGTTGCAGCATCTAAGACCATGGTCCCAGGAAAGACTGGTTTTGAGATATCATGGGCCAAGCATGGTTCCTCCCAACTGATTCATAAAATGTTGTAAGGGTATCATCACCGAGGAAGTTGTTTGTGAGAAGAAAGTGACATGAAATGGGTTACTCATTTGAGGATATATATTTCCCCCGGACAAAGGAACTCCGTGCAAGGGGTTTCCCATATTATAAAACTAACTCCCCCGGGATGAAACAACATAGGTTAGAGGGAATTTCACCATGAGAAAAACGTTCGTAGGAACCAACAATGTGGAAGAAGGAATGACATACATAATATAAGAAGTATAATGACTTCTCATTTGAGCACTTGCTCCTGGAAAAGTGAAGCTAGGATTGTGTTCGGAGGAAGGGGGATTTTGTTAGAATTTTGTAAATTGGTTTGGCTGAGAAAACAAATGATAGAGGTAACCTACAAACCAACTTTAAGACCAAAAAATAGCCATTCCAACCTATAGAGGTTCTCTCTCTAGGTCAGAAAGGCTAGTTTCCGATCTTAAAGTTGGTCTATAGGTTACCTCTATCATTTGTTTTCTCAGCCAAACAAATTTACAGAGTGATAACATCTTGGCATCGTTGCCAGGGATGAAATTGAATAAAACTTTCCCTGGGAGGATGACTAAAGTTGTAGTTTTTACCCTTGAGGGTAACCGTGGGTCAAACATCTATATTGGATGAAACCTTTACCCTGGTGAATCCAACAAATAATACCAATAACATAGTGTTATAAAAACAGGATCACGGAGCAATAAAATAAAACAAATGCGGAAATAAAACACAGAAGATACACAATTCAATAGAGGCACAGATATATGTGGTTCAACTAGTGTTGGCTATGTCCACCAAAGAAATTGTTAGGTCCTTCCTTTATTATTATACAACAAATGAACGGATACAACCTAAAAGAAACCCATTGTAACTTCCTCTTCTTTTTCTCACAGTATCCTTCTATGTAAAAAAAACCCTAACATAACTTCTACCGTTAGTTATAATGAACGGTCCATATTTACAATGAAATTACAATATACATTTACAAGGCAAATTTTCCTTCGAGGGCTTCGTCCCTGAACCCCCACCGGGGGCCTGCCTGCCCCTGAAACCCCCAACCAGGGGGATAGCCCCTTCAGACCCTGCAAGGGGGGTAACCCCCCCTGCACTCCCCCGTGTGGATGAGTGTACATTCTTCTCGGGTGTAAAGTATTCATGGGGTATAAACATGGCTGAAAACAAAGACCTTTGAATTAGGAAGATAATCGTGCTCCACAACCAACAATCTCCCACTTGGAGATTGATCTCAACAACTCCACCGATGTTGTATTTGCTAGACTATGAACCTTCTTGGACCTGGAAATTTTCTCATATTCACCTTCATGCTTGAATACCAATTGAAATTGGGGAAGAACTCAATTTCTCCCTGGTTACTCCCTTTGTTAACATGTCTATAGGATTCTGGCTAGTGTGTATCTTTTCCAACTTCAAATGTCCATATTCCAAGGTGGATCATATGAAATGGTACCTTAGTTTTATATTCTTAGTCTTCGAATGGAAGGTTGAGTTATTTTCAAGATGAATGACACTCTCACTATCACAGTACAACTTGCTATTCTCTTGCTTATTTCTCAATTCCTCCATAAACCTCTGTAACCAAATCATTTCTTTACTAGCCTCTGTAGCAGCAACATACTCTGCTTCTATTTTTGAAAGTGAAACAACCTTTTGTAGTTTCGAAATCCAACTTACTATTGTTCCACCTATAGTAAAAACATACCCTATGGTACTCCTCCTACTATCTTTATCACCTTCCATATCTGAATCAACATATCCCTGTAGAAAAGTGTTTGAACCTCCAAAACATAATGCATGAGTAGAAGTACCTCTCAAATACCCGAGAATACACGTTACTGCCTCCCAAAGTTCTTTACCTGGATTGCTCATATACCTGCTCACAACTCCCACTACATGTGAAATATCTGGTCTTGTGCAAACCATCACATACATTAAGCTGCCAACTGCTGATGAATAAGGGACCCTGGACATGTATTCTATCTCCTCATGTGTCTTGAGACACATTTCCTTAGTTAATTTGAAATGGCTGGCCAAAGTTGTACTAACTAGTTTCACATTCTGCATTCTAAACCTCTCCAACACCTTCTCTATGTACTCACCCTAAGACAATGTCAATTTGTGATTTTTCCTGTCTCTTATTATTCTCATACCAAGGATTTTCTTTGTAGCACCCAAATCCTTCATCGTAAATGAATTAGCTAATTTCTTCTTGAGCACATTTATATCCTGCATATTAGACCCTGCAATGAGCATGTCATCTACATACAGTGGCAAGATAATATAACTTCCATTTTGTAGCTTTTTAAAATAAACACACTGATCAGAATGACATCTACTATAACCCTGTTCTTTCATAAACATGTCAAACTTCAAATTCCATTTCCTTGGAGCTTGCTTTAGTCCATACAAGATCTTCTTCAACATGCATACCAAATTATCCTTCCCTTTGACCTCATACCCCTATGGCTGCTGCATATAATTCTGTTCCTCCAAATCCCCATCGAAAACAGTTGTTTTTACATCTAACTATTCAAGATGAAAATATTATACTCCCACAAGACTTAAAATAGTCCTAATTGAAGTCATTTTAACAACAGGAGAAAATATTTCATCAAAATCTATACATTTCTTTTGTGCAAACCCCTTTACAACAAGTCTAGCCTTGTACCGTCTTTTTCCTCCATCTTCTTCCTTCAACTTGTAAACCCATTTATTCTGCAATGCTCTTTTTCCTACAGGAAAATGAACCAAGTCCCAAGTATGGTTATTTACCAAGGAATCCATTTCCTCTTTCATTCCTTGCTCCCACTTCTTTTTGGTGTCTACATGCATTGCCACTTCATAACATTCCGGTTCACTAGAATCAGTCAACAATAAATAATACAATGAAGGAAAGTATCATTCAGGGGGTCTACTTAACCTGGTAGATCTTCTAACAACACTTGTAGGAGTTTGAGGTACATTTTTCTCCTGTTGTACATTTTGATTTTCTGGTTCCTTTGGAATTTCTTTTTTAGTGATCTCATCAAGCACTGTGTATTCTGGTTTTTCTTTTTCGTGTTTCTTTTCCTACAACTGATCTTTGTACATGACCTTCTCATTGAATATGAAATATCTACTCCTAATGATTTTTTCATTTTCATAATCCCACAAGCGATAACCAAAATCATTAACAACATATCCAATAAAGATACACTTCTTGGATTTTGCCTCAAGCTTTGTTCTATTTTCTTTATCAATATGGACAAATGTTTCACAACCGAAAGTCTTCAAAACAGAATAGTTTACCTTTTTACCTGTCCATGCCTCCTCTAAAATTCTACCATCCAAAGAGCTTGAAGGTCCTATGTTTATTAAGTAAACAACAATATCTACAAAATCTACCCAGAACTGTAAGGGTAAACCAACATGCAATCTCATACTCCTTGCACGCTCCATGATTATCCTGTTCATCCTTTCTGACACACCATTTTCTTGTGGTGTTCTTGGAACTATCTTCTCTCTACGAATCCCATGGTATGAACAATAATCACAAACTCCTTCCTTTATTATTATCCAACAAATGAAGGGATACAACCTACAACAAACCCGCTGTAACTTCCTCTTCTTTTTCTCATAGTCTTCTCTCTCAGAATACAATATTTGCTATCATACATAGCTGCAATACATTTCCATCATAAAAGAGGGTTGCCTTCTAGGGAAAATAAACCCTAACATAACTTCTACTGTTAGATCTGTGACCTTATAATGAAAGGTCCAGATTTACAATGAAATTACAATATACATTTACAAGGAAAATTTTCCCTCGAGGGCTTCGCCCCGGAACCCCCATCGGGGAACGCTATCCTCTGAACCCCCATTGGGGTCTTCTTTCCCCCAGACCCCAGGGGGGTTAACCCCCCCTTCACTCACCCACGTGGATGAGTGTACATTCTTCTGGGGTGTAAAGTCTTCATGGGGTATAAACATGATTGAAAAAAAATACCTTTGAATCAGGAAGATAATCAGGCTCCACAACCAACACATAGAGTAGTACAACTCAGAAATCCTGGCTCCAAAGAAAGTTTATACCAGATCCAACCCTAATCTGGACCCTGTAGCACCCATATCTGATCCCGAAAAAATTATACGCAGGTCAAAGGAACAGGTGTCAGACCCGTTCTATTACCTGGACAAAAACCTATCCTTACCCAAGAAGGGTTTACAAAACATCGACGACCTTGATTTGGATACACTGTTCAAACCAACCTTGTTCAAGTCTAAAAAAATAATTAATTAATTAATTAAATTAATTAATTAATTAATAATTATTAGCTCAAAAAATAATTAATTAATTAAATTATTAAAAATTTAATTAATTAAAAAAAACCTATCTAGACTCGACGAAATTCCGCGAAACTTTCTACACTGTCTAGCATGGTCATTTAAAACATTCCTAAACAATAGCTACCAAAGGATGAGACCATTAGGATGTAGTTCACCACTTTGGAGGAAATTATTGCATGTGTGGAGGGAAAAACTCAAGGGAAGTCGGCCAGGCCCTAAAGCCCGGTCGACAACCCGAGGATAAAAAACCCTCGGTGAAAGGAACTCCCCCAATGAAAACATCCAAAGGTACCTGACCTAACTATGATCCATGAAGACTTATTACATTATTAACCCACGCAGGGGTGCAAAAATTTCGTTTACAAAATTTTGTGCTGGGGCATTAGATGTCCAAGTAGAACCAATACTGTCTTCATCAAATTTGCATCTGGTGATGCATCTTCATGGTACATGAGTTGACCCCTAGCTGAATAGACGGTCAACATCTGGCTCCACATGGGGACGTGTGTTCGATCTTCTCACTTTGAGATGGAGAGCATACGAGAATCCAACACCTACCAAAATAGTGCTCCCATAATGTGAACACCAAAAAATTAACATTAGTACATATTCATACATGATAAATGAAATCAATGATATAAACAACATTTACATAATGAAATATCTAAAGTACAACATAATGATTACAATATGAAACTATGATACCAAAAAAAATAAAAATTCTAAGTACATATTGACATAATAAATTGAAATAATACAAAATTAAAATACAAGGAAGGGTTAGAGATGCGTTACAACCACCCTTGCAATGGTTGAAATGATGCCGCATGTGTCTGAATAATCCAAGTCTAGGATGACTCACAGAAGACCCCTTCCCAAGTTTGATCAACTTGGAACATTTTCTGAGGAAGAACCAACTAACAATCATCATCCTTCTTCCCTTCAACCAAACACTGGAATATGACAAGCCGTGTAAAATATGATTACTTTGTTGCTCATGACTGTCAAGGTGGGAGGCCAACCAATACTCATAATGATATGACATTGATAAACCGAAATTGCCTTCCATTTCCACATAATTCTGCATTAACTTATCCTTTGGTTGAGAAACTGAAGAAGAACATATCACAGGAACCATCATAAGATTTTCAAATTCAACGTTCAAAAAGACTGGTTCCTTGGGAGGAGGGTGGAGACTTGAATCATCTAGATATTCAACACTTTCCAACTCAAGATCCTTCACTTCCTCGAAATAGATGACTAATTCATCCATGGATTCATCCATAATTTCCTCATGAACTTCCTTATCTTTTTCACTATCAAGTTCAAGTTCATGGGGGTCTGGATATTCAATATAAGTCTCTGTAAAATCATCTTCTATGACCTCCAATTGGTCTTCTATGGCTACAAATTGTTCATTCATGGCTTCACATGGTTCTTTCTGGGAAGGTTGCATGTTCTGAACTATTTCATTGATTTCCTTAATGGGATCTGATAGAGCATCAACCTCTATGTCTGAACTGATTGTTTTTATATTTGGAAGATTTTTCCTCCTCTATGTTTCCATAAAATTATCAACCAATTCATCGTCAATCACCTGCTGACTACGCCCAAACAACCTCAAGAAGGCATGCAACAAATCTTGTATGGTCTTGAATGTTTTATCAGGTGAGTCATGAAACCAATACATTGCCCGTTCACCAACAAGGGTAAAGACAAATAATCGCATTAGAACATCCTCATAAATAGGTGGATCACACCACTTCTCGATAAACTTAGTGAAAGCCCATATGTGAGCACCAGCATGAGTATGATAAAAAAAAATCAGGAATGTTATCAATAGCATCTTCAGATATATCATGAGGGCAACCAACAATTCCTGAAAGATCAATAGGATCAAAAAATCTATTCATTTCTAACTATACATTGAAACAAAAGCCTAAAGAAAAGGACTAGGACCCAAGACTACTAAGGATCCAACAAGAAGAAGGACTAGCTAGCTTCACCCACAAACCCTTCCAAGTTCAAGGATGAAGCAAAACAAGTCGGGAATTCCTTCTTGCAAAATACCTCGTCAAATTATTTAAAAGTAGAGTCGCCAGATGACCAAGTTTATTTCAGACAAACAAGAGCATCAAACAAGGCAAAAGAAAGAAGAAAAACAAAAGTTAACTTGTTAAGTTTGGAACAAGAATTGGATATCAATGAGTGCTTCTTCCCCAAGAATTTCAAGCAGCCAACAAGGATTTCTCCTTGCAGTACACTTGATAGATTTTTTCAATGGAATCGCCACTTGGAAAAGAATCACACAAAGCTAACCAATGCAATCTCAAAGAATTTTAAAGGACTAAAGCTTTTATTACTTAGTTCTTAAAAAAAAAAAAAAAAAAAAATTAAGTTAAGTCGTTTTGACCAAGGATAAATGACTTATCCCCGGCAACGGCACCAAATATGTTGCCATCCTAATACACACTTGCTAACGTGAACTAAGTCCAACTCACTTAGTGTGTCCTCGGAGAGACAATGTCTAGGTTCTTAGTCCACACTGTCACCTTGACTGGAACCTCTTCCTTCTAGGCTTACTCCTAGAGAAGCCAAGGGGGGTAGTCCCTAGTTACTAGATTCGTTTTAATGTTAATATTTTAGGAGTTAGTTTTAATTTGTTAAAGGCTAAAGGGGAAAACTAGCCTAAGATGATCAAGTAGCAAATGCAAACTGCAGGTTTATTCTCTATAAAAATCAGCCCTTTCCCTAAGTCAACTAAGACTAGTGCCTAAGGTTGGGCAATGGGGTCAACTAAGTTTGAGGGTGGTTTATTACAAAAAGTTTACAAATTGAAAAAGTTAAGCTACCCACAAACCCAAGGTTACAATTACTTACAAAAGAATACTAAGTGTTACAATGATTACGCCATTTACAAAGATACACAAGATACAAAAGATACAAAGAAGTGTAAGTGATACAACAATTAGCCAAGCATGCCCCAATAGCACTTACTCTATTGGACCACTTTCACTGGCAAACACACAAGCATTCAAGAATCAAAGAAAGTGATGCTTCCCTGAGTGGGATACTCAACACTTTCTTGATTCACACCACAACAAGCAAATTAACAAGATATTCAATGTTTAACTTGAGTTACTCACATAGACATAACACATGAACCATAAAGTTGCATTTAAGATAAAATGAGCAATGAGATTATCACCAAAGTGTGTTTCTATCAATACATCTAATTCCCCCAACACATCAAAGGTGGTCTATGCAACTAAATGATTAAGGAGTTTCTTAAAGATTTAGTAAATTTTTAGTTCCCTCCCCCTAACTATGTTTGTGCTTTGAACCCCTCCTCTCTTGGCCAAATAACTGCTGGGTGCTCAAGATAGTAAGGCAACGAGGCCCACCCTAGCTTCCACGGTCAGCCCTGACAGTAAGAGTACTTCCCGAAAAGGATCTCCCCTACGAAATCACGAGAACGGTCCCCCGCCTCTTCCTTCCGTTGTTTTCCTCAAACCCGTTTTAGAAGGTGGAGATGGCTGTAAAAAGCCCCTAAAATGTTGTCTAAGTGTTATTATGACCCGTGGGTGGGTCTTTAAGTGTGTTGGGTTGCTTTTAAGAAATTTTTAGACCTTCAAAATTTGACGTTTAAGGGTATGGCCGAACCGAAAAAGTTCATAAACGAGTGCTTGCAAGATTGAAATTAAAGACCATTCACCACAATAAACTTTAGTGGAAAAGATACAAGAGATATGGCACTTAATTATAAACCATTCCACATAAATATTGCAATTTAAGTGTGAGATTTAAGCAAGGACAACTTGCTACATATAATAGAAAATTCAAACTTGCTTGAAAAGTTTAAGTTAAGTTATGCATGTGAGTGATTAATCCATAAAGCAAAATAACTTGAATTTAAAGAGTACTTGAAAAGTAGAGCTGAAAATGAAAATGTCTTAAAACATGAGATAATGTCACATAAAAGAAAAGATCATTAAGCATGTGCGAGCATCACATCAACATCATAGACATTTATCTTTAAACCAAAATGAAAGGGCAAGGACCATTTGCCTTAATGAGAGTGTGAAGATATTCTGTGATCCAAGATTACTTATCACCATGAGAGTTAATCATTAAAGTGAAATGTGTCTTAGGAAACAAAGATTAGCAATATAGTGATTAAGATGTTATAGCCACAAGATTGGATCACATATGCTTAGCAAATGAAAAGATAAATAACTTATGAAACCAATAGATCTAGCATTTAGGATATATCACAAGTTATTAGGAATCAAAGCACAAGAACTAAACTTGCATGAAAAGAAACTAAGTGTGAGTTAATCATATGCTTGGAAGATAAAAAGTAAAGTAACTTATGATAGCAAGTAGATTAAGAACTTAAGATATGTCACAAGTTATTTAACTATGAGCAATAAGATCAAAGCACATGACATAAACTTAATGAAAGGAAATTATGTTTGATGACTTATCTAGATTATTGAACCATTAGAGAGCATAAAGACATCAAATAAAGATTATTTTCCTTTATGCCGTGCGGTTTTGGGGATTACTCTCCCAAGGTGCCGGTCATTAACTTATTAAGATGAAATATAATTGGAAAGAAAAGAAAGAAATCACTCACAATGACCAAGGTGGAGGCAAACCTTCCTTTATTGGTCAAGGAGGGTTAACTAAGCTAACAACAAATTAATAGAATGAAATAAAAGACAAACTAACTACCATATGAACAAAGAATGAACTAACTAAAAGGTGAAATAAGCTAATCTAAGTAAGTTCAAGATTAAGGGCCCAAAAGAATGAAGAGATATGTAAGAAAACTTGGAAATTGAAAGAGAGAAGTGAGAAAGTGTTACCCAACCAAGTAGTAGTTTGTTGGGAAGTCTCCTAGGTGTTTTTGGGCAGCATATCCCCTTGGATCTGTCACTAACCTACAAAAAACAGCAAGCAAAAGCTTGCTGGAAATGCTGCAAAACACACCAAACTTGTCAAAAAATTTATGTTTTTACACAGAAATTTTTTACATATAAAAATCTGAAAATGAAAATTTTATTTTTGACCTATCTATTATTGTTAAAAGATGAAATATATATGGAAATGAATGCAGCAAGTAAATGGAATAATAAAAAGGCAAGGAGTGTAAGAAGGGCTCAAGGGTAGGCTCATCTTCGATGCTATCCCAATGAATCCTTTGAGGTGACCTGCAAAACTTAGAGAAATATGTGAAGCATGGAATAGATAGCTATCTTGAAATAGACTAGAATGAAATACTTGCAAACCCTAGGCTATCCAACATAAGCATAAGATAACAAGAATACTCTTTGCTACCCTACCCAAGCAAAATACTTTACCCAAGATCTATCACCAACACCACATAAAAACAATAACCAACAATATCACCTCATGTATATGAAACAACTTGAATACTCATAGATGCTCCAATGATCCTCCAAAGATTTTTTCTTTATTGCCAAAAGTGTGAGAGTGTTATAGCCACTAGTTGCTACAAGACTCTCAAGAGCAATGAATGAAATGGCAAGATGGCAAGAGAAAGAAGATGGAAGTGAAGAGATTTTTCATCATAATAACTTTAGCTCAAAGATTGGTGAGGAAAAAGGATGAGGAAGGGTTCTACTTATACCTCAAGAGGCAAAGTGAAGGCACTTGGATGAACTCCAAGTGTCAAATCCACATCAAATGAGCAAATCTCAATGAGTGGGCACATCATATAGGGTTTGAAAGATAGATCTATGGTGTAGAAAAATGTAGGAGGTGTTGGGATCAAGCAAAGAGGTGTGAGAGGCCTTGGGATTGATGCCAAGGAAGGTGAGAGGTCTCAAATAATTTTTAAAAAATCATTTGTTGAGTTTCTAGAAGAGGGGGGGCATAACTCCTCTTGGAGGGAGCAAAAAAAGTGTGAAAATGAAGAAATGGAGGGGAATTAGTGAGAAAAAAGGAGTGGGACCATCCTATGAGGTGATGTGGAAGTCAAAGGGAGTCATAAATCATGAGAGGGGGCCCCAAATAAGTCACAACAACCTCCACCAAGGAAAAACGTCACTTGCCTTAGGGGGGCATGATTTTTGAGTGTAGAAAGTGGGTAAGGGGTTAGAATAGGTTGGAAAAGGTTGGGAGGGTTAGGTTATGCTTAGAAAAGTCTAATATACCACTTGCCACCTTAACATCCACTCACTAACTCAAAATTACAATAGTTTTGACATTTTAATAATGTCACCTTAGCAATTAAAATTGTTGTTTTGACTAAGACTGACTCTGAGTGGACAAAGACATAGTAAACTTCGTCCGACTGAGATGAAACTTGGTATATGGGTGTAGGGGGTGCTATTCCATTTCTTTTGAGCACAAATACCCCTATCAAAATCCCAAAGATCCAGTTTTTACAACATTAGCTCAAAAAATAATTAATTAATTAAATTATAAAAAATTTAATTAATTAAAAAAAACCTATCTAGACTCGACGAAATTCCGCGAAACTTTCTACACTGTCTAGCATGGTCATTTAAAACATTCCTAAACACTAGCTACCAAAGGGTGAGACCATTAGGATGTCGTTCACCACTTTGGAGGAAATTATTGCATGTGTGGAGGGAAAAACTCAAGGGAAGTCAGCTAGGCCCTAAAGCCCGGTCGACAACCCGAGGATAAAAAACCCTTGGTGAAAGGAACTCCCCCAATGAAAACATCCAAAGTTACCTGACCTAACTATGATCCATGCAGACTTATTACATTATTAACCCACGCAGAGGTGCGGAAATTTCGTTTACAAAATTTTGTGCTGGGGCATCAGATGTACAAGTAGAACCAATACTGTCTTCATCAAATTTGCATCTGGTGATGCATCTTCATGGTACATGAGTTGAACCTGTTATCGCACGGTTTGTAGGAAAGGTCTAAGGAGCTTGAGTCAGGGCTTGAAACCGGTGTAACAGGAGCTTCCCCACCCACTGTCACCTCGATGGGGAGCTCTTTCTATTTAGGAGGGCTAGTCCAAGGGAGACGTCCCTAAGGCAATCTGGGTTAATGAAAGGCTAAAGGGTAAAGGACCAATTCAAAGAAGTTCCCTATAGATTGTTGCCCAAAGAGATAGTCAAAGAGAGAAATCCACTGATGATGCACCTGTTTGCGAGACAAAAAAAAGAAAAACTAGAATATGCTTGCAGTGGGTTAGTACTTCATGAAATCAATGACTATCCTTTAACACACACATGAGCAAAATATCAATGCTATTATTGACGAAGTCAATGATGGCTTAAACAAAGACAAATGGCTTAGGTCACTTCTTCAATATAGAGATAAAAGCATCCAATGTTCACAATTAAATCCTTGTATTAAATGTCAATGCAATACAGATCTGCTCATTAGTAGATAATGTTTGTTGCGTCACAAATGCAGAAAATGGGTGACGTCAGCCCTAATTTGTTCAAGTTTTAGTAAGGCAAAAGGAAAACGCTTTGCACACAAGTCCAAGAAAGTAAACTATGCCTCAAATCCAATCAGATCACAAAGCTTTATACTTCAAATTAGGGTCAAAAAGAGCTTGACGTCACAAACAATATTGCTGCTGCAAAAGATGACGTCATCCCTAGAATCAAATAAGTTTGAGAGACAAAGAGTACAACATTTTATCAAAATAAGCCTAAGGATGTAACCAATAACTCAATGTCTATCAAATTGAGGTGACAATGTCAAAACGTTAAGGTCCAAGCAAAAGATTTAACAAGGTATGACGTCACCTCTATATAAATTTTGTTGTCTGCAGGTTAGCTAGCCAAGGAGTGACGTTTTGTCAAAATCAACCAGCAAAAAGGTAAAACAACTCCACGGCTATGAAGAGATAACAAGGCCACACCTTTCTATCCAAGCAAAAGTTAATTAAGGCCAAACATTATCAGCTTTAGGTTAGTTCAAAAACTAGCTAGGGTTAGACGCTAGGTTAGTTAGGGTTGCAATTTAGAGATAGTTTGAAAGAAGTTTAAGGCATAACAAGCTTCAAAATCATTCATAGACTAGTGCCTTGGGTTAATGGAGTCAAATTGAAGTGAGATTAATGGTTTAGGGAGGACTCAAACTCAAAGACAAGAGAGCTAGGGTTTGATGGTGTTGCTATGGCAAGGCCACCAACCCTAAACCCTAAGAAGGAAAGACTTACCTAAGTGTAGCTAAAGCTAGGCCTAGAACTTTCACTCCTTTCCTTGAGACTTCCTTGGCAAAATGGCTAGC
>JASDQU010506648.1:5439-23101 GCA_032191745.1 Picea mariana
ATGAGTTTCAATTGTTTCTCTGTCTAAGCAAGAATTTTCCTGCAAGGAGTGTAGCGAAATTGTCTGCAAGGTGTGCGTTGATAAAAATTAGAGTTTGTCTCTGAAAGCTCAGGAGGGATAACATTGTTCTCATTCTCGCAGAAGTGCAAGTTAAGCACAGGAGTCATGCAAAGTGTGCACTGGCTGAGTAGAGTCTCAGATTTTGCAACCTGAGGGAGTTGTTGAAGGACTGTTGTTGTAAAGAGAGTGCGCAGAGTCTAAGAATTCAAATACTTGGAAGTATTTGAAGGGTTGTTGCAAGGAGTGTGTGTAGGAGTCTTTTTGAAGACTCAAGTTTGTGGTAAAATCTCAGAAGAGTTAGTGTCTTGAAGTGTTGAAAGGAAGCGTAGCGAAGTTGTTTTTCAGGTGGACAAGTTCCGTGAAAGAATACCTTGTTCATTTCGCAAGAGTTGTCAAGGAGGCATTGGACGGTCAGAATTCTCCATGGAGAATTCGCAAAGTCCCGAGAGCTGTCAGATCTTGCAGAGGAGAAAGGAGAGTTATGACACGTGTTTTCTAAAGTGTAAATCTCAGAAGAAAAAGAGTTGTAGGATCTAATCCAACAGGGGCCATTGGATCATTCACATAATCTCATTTCGGGGTTTCACGAGTTGGAGAACCGAAAGCCTTGCAACAAGATTCACGAAATTGTAAAGTGCGAAGTCCCAAAGGGGAGAAAAGATTTAAAGATCGTGGATAGTGGAGAGTGGACAAGTGGAATACTTGTCGACATGGAGGTCAAACCTTTGTTGGCCGTTTCGGGGTTTCGTGGGTTGAAGAACCGAAAGTTTAGCATCAGGACTCGCGAAATCGCGAAGTCTGAAATTCTGAAAAGGCGGGAAGTTTCATTGTGGGCCAGCACTGGGAAACGTGTCATAATTTGGCATTTCGGCATATCGGAGGATAAGAAGTCGAGACTTTTGTCCTAAAAATCCCGAAGTCGCAAGTTGCGATAAGGAGTAATGAGGAGTTCGGGATCTCGGCACTTCGGGTGTCGGGATATAAAGGAGGCAGCGCTTCGGGAAGCGAAGTCGCGAAGTGTCGAAGACACTAACGAGAGACATGTGACAGAACCACAAGGTGGGCCCGTGTGATAGATAGGAAGACATGTGTCACCTAGCAAAAGGAGTCAACACTCCGTTGACTTCTCTCATCTCTGGAATTCGTGAGATAAGAGCATGGGGACTCGACGTTGAAACTCGCGAAGTGGCAAGTAGCAAGAGGTGCTAGTGTTAAGCCTAGCCAGTGGTCACGCGTGGAGGGCGCTGACAAGGTAAGGAGCCATACCCATATTGGCATTTCGGGTATCACGAGATTGGGAAGGAAGAGTCAGGAGTTTCGACTCACAAACTCGCAAGTGGCGAGTTGTGACAAGTGCCTTCTGGGTTAGGCCTTGGTCATAGCGTTGTGGTTGCATCGAGAAGTGGAGATCGCACCTAATGTTCGCACAGGGGAGCTTCCGAAAGGATCTGTGGATCGATTGAAATGAGATTCCAGCAAGTAATCGAAAGAGTCGATTCGGCTCAAAGGAGATAAATAATGATCCTGTGAGTGGACTTCGGCCCGAGGGTCAGGTAGGAAGCACATGAAGAATAACAATAGGGGGAATTGCAATGTGCAACACACACATAAGTCTTACATGACTTGGAACACAAGGAAGAATCTGAATAGCAAGTAAGTTCTTTCTTGCGCTATTGTTTGTGACTGTTGAATGATCCATAAGATGCAAGTTGAATTAGATGTTAGATACTTGGATGAAGGAACAAGGAGTGGAAACAACCATATCAAATCGGATGCTAGAAATACATGTGTGTTAGTTCAGCAAGAAAAAGTGCACTAGATGATAATTTGAGATGGCAACGGAGCTTGGTGGCTATGACATGGATGGATCATGTTGGATCTAGGTTCTGATGTGAATATTTTCCAATTAATCTTGGGTGGTTGTGGGAAAAATGAAGTTGATCTAGTTTCCCATCCATTTGTGGTTAGCCAATCCATAAAAAATCTATCCAATCGACCAACTAGAGTAGGTCGAAGTGAACATAGAAGGAGTTAAAACAAAGGATGACTTTGAGGTCATAGATATTATGGATGAATATGATCAGCATCCATCATTAATGGGCATTGAATTGGCCTTTGATAATAATGTTGTGTTGAAATTTAATAAGACGTAGAAATCCTTTGGAATAGAGACCCTACACATGGTCGCAACACTATATCCATATGAAGGTGACAAGTGTAATGAGCCAATGGATGAGTATGTGTGGAGTTCAGTCATTGAAAATATCTATAAGATCACATGTTGTAGGGAGAACTACATTAACCCTACTGTAGATGGACAGTTGAGATGGATAAGTGTCAAGTATTATGAAACATATTCTGAGGATGTCATGGATAGGTGGCAGAATAAGCTCTACGAAGTCTCCATTGGAATATGCGTGAGGATAACAAAAGAAATGCAATGGATCATGTTGAAGTTGTTTGATTCCTCAGAGTTTGATGGGACAGGACTAGTGGAGACATTGATCATATAGATGGATAAAAATGTTCACATGGAGTAAAGGCTTCAGGCCATGTATGCAGTGGTTCAATAGAACCTAGGTAGTGGTGGGTGAAGCCCAGCCCAAATATTAAGAGATGGGTGCAGGTATCTAAGTCATACAGATTCAGTTCTAGCCTATCATAGACTTCAAACTAGCCAATAAATAAAAGGCCACTAAGAAACCTCAAGAAAACATTTTTTTTTATGAATGACATTGGACCTCTAAAAATATCCCTCAAACCCAATGGGTACATCATTTTTTCCATACAATGGACATGGTCCGTAAAAGATAGTACATCGAGGAGGAACTCAAGAGGAAAAAAATTGAGTTGACCCATATGAGTTACCAGTTTCATTCAACCTTCATATTCACAACAAAAGATATGTCTCAAAGAAAGGTGCTTGACTGGATTAAGGATTTAATTTTCCATTGGAAGCCAAAGGACACTGCCCCCAGGGTGTTTTTCACGTATCATTAGCCGGTGAAAAAACTAAAATAAGAATTACAATGCTGGAATATTGATGTTGAAAATAATGATGATGATGACCCCCACGACATCCATATCAAGGAGTTTGAAGAAGAAGGTGCACTAAAGGGTAAGACTGTAGAAATGGCTAAAACTGACTATAATGGCCCAATCAAAACCAATAAACACAACATTGGCACTAAAGAAGCACCCAATATGGCCATCGTTGGATATTATTAGGATAAGGAGACAATCACTCAGGTTGTTGATCTCCTCAGAGAACATGAGCACTTATTTCCTCACAACATTTCTAATATGAAAGAAATTGTAGAATCCTTGGGAGCCATGAAGATTCATCTCAAACTATATTCCAAATAGGTTACATTAAGGCCTTATAGATTAAATACCAAGTATAAGGAAAATGTTCTCACAAAATTAAATCGAATGTTGGAGGGAGGGATTAGTATCCCTATAGAGGAGTCTAAATGCATTAGTCGTATGGTCATGAAACCCATGAAGACCAAGGATATTCAAATCTGTCTTGATCTGAGGAGTCTCAACACATCCTATGTCCATGACCCTTTCTTGAAACCCTTCATAGTTGAGGTGCTGGAAAATGTTGGCATCTGTGAAGCACAATATTTCACAAATGGCTTCTCAAGATATCATCAAGTTCATATCGTAGAGGAAGATTAGGCCAAAGGCACCTTTATGAATGAATGGGGGTCATTTTCATTCATAGTTATGCCCTTTGTCTTGAAAAATTTCGATGCAATATTTTCTCGGATAGTGGTCGTAGCCTACAAGGAATTCATCCACAAGTTCCTTGAGATATAATTGGATGATTGGACCATGTTTCGTTTGTTAAAAGAACGCATAAAATCTCTTCGATTAATGTTGGATTGATGTTTCCATATAGAGATATCTTTGAATTTGAAGAAATGCATTTTCTGTACACGTTTTGGCATACTATTGGGCCATGTCATATGTAAGAATGGATTTCTCATGGATCCAACTAAGATTTCCACCATATGGATATGGTGCCCCCCACTTCAATTCAAGAAATGCATGAAAAATTGGGTCATACAAGATACTACCAACAATTCATCCTGAATTATTCCAAGATTGTGGCTCCATTGGAAATGTTACTATGCAAAAATACTAAGTATAAGTTAACACTATAATTCCAAAAAGCATTGGATAACCTCAAAGAAAAACTGGTTACTACACTCATATTGGTTTTTACTGATTGGTCGAAGCTCTTCCATGTCCACGTCGATGTTTGTTCTATGTCATTGGGCATCATTCTTGCATAGCCAAGGGAAGGAAACATCGATCATCTGATCTATTTTTTCAGTCACAAGTTTTTCGATGCCAAAAATAATTATACAACAACCCAACACAAAGTCCTAGCCATGGTGTATTACTTATAAAATTTTCACCACTACTTGCTAGTGTCGACTTTAAAATTCTTCCCTAATGACTCCATGCTCAATTATTTTCTCAACAAGTTGGTATTGGGTGGAAGAATATGTCATAGGTTGTTTCTTTTTTAGGAATTTGACATCGTTGTTCTAATTAATCTTGGGAAACATAATGTTGGACTAGATCATATGCCACGGATTTAGACTGGGGAAGCTACTATGAGCCTATATGATGAACTTCCCGATGTCCAGCTCTTTCGGGTCTAATTTGTGACTCATCAATTGGAAAATATTATGGAATTTCTCATAAGTATCCAAGATCCCATTGGTTATACTCTAGGATAGTGTCATCAAATGGTGACCCATAGTATTGATTATCAGTTGATTATCGAAAAATTGTATAAGTTGGGAACATATGGCATCCTACATCGATGTTCTTTGAACATGAATGATACTCAATCCTATATGAGGCACACAAAGGTATTACTAGAAGCCAGAATGCTGGTAAGGTCATCACGTGTAATGTTCTACACACAGGGGTTTTTAGGCCCTCTCTCTTTGTAGACTCTAAAGACTACTAGCAACACTACGATGTATGTCAACGTATTGGAAAGCCCTACTGAAGAGATTGTATTTCTTTATCCCTATGTCTGCACTTGATCCCTTTGACAAATGGGAAATATATTTTGTTGGGCCCATCAATAATTCTTTGCATCACATAGGGATGTGCTACATTATTACCGTGATTGAATACCTCATGAGGTGGGACGAAGTAACACTAGTCAAATAATGTCATCATTAGATTCAACTATAAAAGGTTGTTGATGAGTGACCAAGGGTCACATTTTTTGAATGATACCATTAAAAAAATCACTCTGAAGTTCATGATCCGTTATCAGAAGAGAACCCCTTATCACCTTCAAGCCCATGTTATAGTTGAGGCTTTTAATAAAATTTTAGAACATACTCTAACAAAAAAATTTAATGTGCACCATGTTGAATAGGATCAACACATCCCCACAATAATATGGGCTTATTGAGCAACATGAAAAAGTATGACAAAGCACATGCCATTCATACTGGTCTACGGAAAAGAAGCGGTCATGCCACTAGAATTTGTTGTTCCTTGTCTTCGGGTCTCCCTAGCGACCCAAACGATCAATGATCAGTCTCTTCAGCAAAGGTTAGCTGAGATAATGGAACTAGAGGAAGACTAAATGATGTTTAGTTTTATTCAAGTGGTTGAAAATGAAATACAAGAGGCATGGAATGACAGTAACATACGCCACAAAATTCTCCATCCTAGATCTTTGGTATTATTATATGACAACAAATATTTACACCATCGTGGAAAGCTACACATGCACTGGTTGGGTCCTTTCTTTCCATTCTACATCATTGAATCGGTTTCTACCAAGATAGAAATCCTATAAGGACAACTAGTCAAGGGACTCATTAATGGTAGAAAGTTGAAGGTGTACTATGGCCTGCAGGGGTCAGTCATCATTTAGCTCCCAGTCTAAGTTTTGAATATGGGTAGAATATAATTAGTGTAGGTTGTACAAAAGGTATCACATCTCATAGTCAACATATTTTACCTTTTGGATTAAAAAAAAATCACATTAGTCATACAAACGGACTTGATAGATTGAGAATTTGTGTAGATTTTCCATATTTCCAAATCAGGATGGTACTTTGACATAGATAAAAAGGTCAGGATCCTGGTACACAATTCACATGATATTTGGAGAAGTTTCTTGGTGATTTAGTTCATTGAAAGAGAAAGAGATCATTTGGGAATTTCACATATTCCACAAGTACAAAGTCAGTTATACCACAACATTCTCCAACAAGCGTCACCGATAAAACAGATCTGGAATCCCCATATCTCCATGAGTCACATTTCACAACCACTTTCTACTTGTTCTCCAAGTCATACACTCCATATTTATTTCTTTCTCTCCTTCATCATCTTCTCCACCACTTTCCCTCTTTAAATACCACCCCCCATTTCACCACACCCCATTTACTATTTCCTCCACTGGTGACTTTCTTCATCATTCCCTAGATATTTCCCCCAACTCCTTCACATTTATCAATTTTTCCCCACTCCTCAGTCATGGCGTGACTTAGTAGACTATCCATACTCTGTTATTTCCAGTTCAACCTAGTATCTCAAGAGACTACATTTCAGTTTTCTTGTAGATTATCAATTTGTTTCCAACTTCTTGGTAGAGGTCCTTCCCCCTTCTTCCTATCAAATATCAACTAGCTCTGTATATCCCTAAAATCCCCATAAATCCCTAAACAATGTTTTTTACTCATGGATATTCACTAGCTCTGTGATCCCACAAATCATTGAATAGACACCATGCATCATCCCCTTTATTGATAGGAAGGGACCCTACACTATGGCTCACCACGATCCCTTCTCCCACTCATCGTCATGGATCCCCCTGCAGTAGCAGTGAGCCTGATAAAAACACATATATCAACTCTAGCTATTATTTTCCCTACTCTTACATATTTCCATGGATCGTCAACCCTCCAATACTAGAATAGTCGAAGATACTATCTCGGTTTGGTCCTACCATAAAAAAACGACAAACAAAGAATGATACTCTCTCTTTCTACAGACTAACTTCTCTTCATGGATCAATGTTTGATGGTGGAATTTAATCAGATCCCTTATTCACCTCCACAGATGAAAACAAAGGTTTCTGGTCAAGCATCTAACCGCATTCACTCCAACTCTATATTTCATCAGGTGACATGCTTGATTTATTCTAGGACCTAGGTCTGCTTGCAACTACATCCTACATAAATTAATTTATCTTACTCACGCCATACCACAATCACTATTTTTTTTGAAGAAAAATGATTTGTTGTTACGCAAGATATCCACCTCGAAAATGTCCAATAGTTGGCTCGAGGATGATCCAACTAATAGTGGTCAGGGCCTATTGGCACCCAATGCTTTGGATTAATTTCATGCACATGCACAGAAACAGCCGTGTGCGCTCATTCATAATTTTTTCATGAGCCTAAGGTAATGCGCAAATAATCACAAGGAGTTCAGATCGAATTGATTTTTGACATCACAAAATAGGCTTAAAACATTATTGAATGCACGCTTCTCCCAGTTTTGATGTGCACCATAAAACAAGAAAACGCATGCCTATATCAAGAAAAGAATCATCGGGAAATCCACTTGAATGATTACTTCCAACAAAACAAAATATTATGGAGCTAACAAAATATGACTTGGAAGGGAAGTTAAGATTTCCCCATTTCATGAAAGATAACTGGACTGCAGGCGTATGACGCATTTTTTTAGTCAAGCAAGTGTAGCAGAGAAAAAAGAGACAGAGCTCTTCTAGCAGAGAAAGTTATAAAATGACGTAGTGATACCTGGAATGGGGCTAGCTAAATATTTGAGAAGAGATTCACTGAGTCCTTAGAGTCAAACTCTCTCTAATCCTACTGTAATATTGTAAAGATTTTGAATATACTTATGATTTTTTCATATGTTTGAAGTCTCAAGAGAAGGCGCATTATGAAATCTGTTTTAATTATGAGGAGTTATATGAATGAATATATAAAGTTATATGGCTTTCATATATAGTCTACTCAATGTATGTCTCTAGGTAATGGAATGAATTTGACAATAAAGATGCAACAATTCTAATCTATTATGTATATACCATGTACTATTTGGATATGTGTGTGTATTGTTTTACTTATTAGTCTTAGTAATTTTTCAGATATGAATTGCATGAATGCCAACCCTGACGGATCTTTGTGTATTTATCTTTCATCATTGTCACAAGACCTTATGCTCTATGTGATCATCTCTGCATCTGATGTGAGACCTTCCTCGACCTTATCTGAGGATTGATGTGTTGATGCTCTGGGGTATTTTTTGGTAAGCTCAGGAAGAAACCTGGGTATAAAATCCCCAACATTAAGAAGGACATGCACACGCATGGAACAAAATGACAACAAGTCATCGCATGGAGATGGTATAATTTTTAAATTTGATTAGGGGAATCTATAAGGAGACTAGAATATGATATAGATTTATAAGATATTAAGTGAGGCTTTATAATGCTAAGACCAACTATCATTAGGACACAATTCGACAAGCTTCAGAGGTGACAGGGATATCCTCACGAATACTATGTATACAATACACATGACCCAATACATTCTTGATTCAATATAGGAAAGTACAAAAACCCTAGGCGGAGTGCATCAGAATTAGCAACACATGAGGAAGGGATATTTGGCACTTATCCCCTAGACCTCTATAGGATGTGTCTTTTCTTCTTCTTCACCCATGTTCTTTATTTTCATATTAGTGGTAGGAAATGAGACAACTATACATATGCACGTGCATGATTGATTACAATATTCAAGACTTGACATCTTCTTATAAAACCATGAACTCATAACATGGGTCTAGAAATTCTAAGTCACATGATACAACAACCACATATGAAAGATAGGTTTATCATGCACATACACAATGTGATATTAAGGACAACTAAGATGTTACTTTTAAAATATGAATGGTATGTTGAGTATTTTTATCATCATAAGTGTTACGTGTGGCTTTAAATTTAGCATTTTTAATCAAGATTCAGTCACAAGGTATAAGTTTAAAGGTATTTATTAGGGTGTGAGTCAAATTGATTTTTTTGTAATAATGATCATTTATTTCCTAGACACTACATATTCATAGTAATTTTTTGAAATATGAGTAGATTAATTCCTAATGATCAACTCAGAGGATGTCACCTCTTGAAGAGGTAAATAATGGTATACGACAGGACTTACCTTGATATTTATTAGTTGGACCAGGAAATTATAAAATTCAACATATGGTACGAACTGTGGGATAGAACAAAATTATACTCTTGCAATATAGGAATGACCCAAAATGAGGATATGATTAAACTTGTTGTCACAATATAACCTTGAAATAAACTTATAGGAAAATAGAAAAAGAAAATTATAATTAGTCTAAAAGGGGATGATGAAACCCTTTGGTATGTGCTATAACATGTTGGTTTTCATAAATAAAGAAAGAGATAATGGATTTGTGTTGTAGACATGTACTGATGAGTGCATTAAGATATATCTTAAGTGCTGGATAGTATAAAATTAAAGGATTGACCATGCACATTATGAAGATATTGTCAGGTATGAAGTAAGATACAATCACATAATATTCTCAGATGGCGAAGGTAACTTGAGGAAGTAAACACAACTAGGACCAACTCTATATTTCATCAGGTGACATGCTTGATTTATTCTAGGACCTAGGTCTACTTGCAACTACATCGTACATAAATTAATTTCTCTTACTCACGCCCTACCACAATCACTATTTTTTTTGAAGAACAATGATTTGTTGTTACTCAAGATATCCCCCTTGAAAATGTCCAGTAGTTGGCTCGAGGATGATCCGACTAATAGTGGTGGGGAACTGTTGGCACCCAATGCTTTGGGTTAATTTCATTCACACACACAAAAATAGTTGTGTGCGCTCATTCATAATTTTTTCATGAGCCTAAGGTAATGCACAAAGAATCACAAGGAGTGCACATTGAATTGATTTTTTACATCACACAATAGGCTTAAAACATTATTGAATGCACGCTTCTCTCAGTTTTGATGTGCACCATAAATCAAGAAAACACATGCCTATATCAAGAAAAGAATCATCGGGAAATCCACTCGAATGATTACTTCCAACAACACAAAATATTATGGAGCTAACAAAATCTGACTTGGAAGGGAAGTTAAGATTTCCCCATTTCATGAAAGACAAGTGGACTGCAAGTATAGGAGGCATTTTATTAGTCGAGCGAGTGTAGCAAAGAAAAAAGAGACAGATCTCTTCTAGTAGAGAAAGTTATAAAATGAGGTAGTGATACCTGAAATGGGGCTAGCTAAATATTTGTGAAGAGATTCATTGAGTCCTTCGAGTCAAACTCTCTCTAATCCTATTCTAATATCGTAAAGATATTGAATATACTTATGATTTTTTCATATGTTTGAAGTCTCAAGAGAAGGCGCATTATGAAAACTGTTTTAATTATGAGGAGTTATATGAATGAATATATGAAGTTATATGGCTTTCATATATAGTCTACTTAATGTATGTATCTAGGTAATGGAATGAATTTGACAATAAAGATGCAACAATTCTAATCTATTATGTATATACCATGTACTAATTGGATATGTGTGTGTATTGTTTTACTTATTAGTCCTAGTAATTTTTCAGATATGAATTGCATGAATGCCAACCCTGACAGATCTTTGTGTATTTATCCTTCATCATTGTCACAAGACCTTATGCTCTATGTGATCATCTCTGCATCTGATGTGAGACCTTCCTCGACCTTATCTGAGGATTGATGTGTTGATGCTCTGGGGTATTTTTTGGTAAGCTCAGGAAGAAACCTAGGTATAAAATCCCCAACATTAAGAAGGACATGCACAAGCATGGAACAAAATGAGAACAAGTCATCGCATGGAGATGGTATAATTTTTAAATTTGATTAGGGGAATCTATAAGGATACTAGAATATGGTATAGATTTATAAGATATTAAGAAAGGGTTTATATTGCTACGACCAACTATCATTAGGACACAATTTGACGGGCTTCAGAGGTGACAGGGATATCCTCACGACTACTATGTATACAATACATTTGACCCAATACATTCTTGATTCAATATAGGAAAGTACAAAAACCCTAGGTGGAGTGCATTAGAATTAGCAACACATGAGGAAGGGATATTTGGCACTTATCCCCTAGACCTCCGTAAGATGTGTCTTTTCTTCTTCTTCACCCATGTTCTTTATTTTCATATTAGTGGTAGGAAATGAGACAAACTATAGATATGCACATGCATGATTGATTACAATATTCAAGACTTGACTTCTTATTATAAAACCGTGAACTCATAACATGGGTCTAGAAATTCTAAGTCACATGATACAACAACCACATATGAAAGATAGGTTTCGCATGCATAGACACAATGTGAGATTAAGGGAAACTAAGATGTTACTTTTAAAATATGAATGGTATGTTGAGTATTTTTATCATCATAAGTGTTACATGTGGCTTTAAATTTAGCATTTTTAATCAAGATTCAGTCACAAGGTATAATTTTAAAGGTATTTATTAGGGTGTGAGTCAAATTAATTTTTTTGTAATAATGATCATTTATTTCCTAGACACTACATATTCATAGTATTTTTTTGAAATATGAGTAGATTAATTCCTAATGATCAACTCGGAGGATGTCACCTCTTGAAGAGGTAAATAATGGTATATGACAGGACTTACCTTGATATTTATTAGTTGGACCAGAAAATTACAAAATTCAACATATGGTACGAACTGTGGGATAGAAGAAAAATATACTCTTACAATATAGGAATGACCCAAAATGAGGATATGATTAACTTTTTTTCACAATATAACCTTGAAATAAACTTATAGGAAAATAGAAAAAGAAAATTATAATTAGTCTAAAAGGGGATGATGGAACCCTTTGGTATGTGCTATAACATGTTGGTTTTCATAAATAAAGAAAGAGATAATGGATTTGTGTTGTAGACATGCACTGATGAGTGCATTAAGATATATCTTAAGTGTTGGATAGTATACAATTAAAGGATTGACCATGCACATTATGAAGATATCGTCAGGTATGAAGTAAGATACAATCACATAATATTCTCAAATGGTCAAGGTAACTTGAGGAAGTAAACACAACACTATTTATTTAGGAAAGATGTGGATAAATTGTAATGATCAAAATGAAAGAATAGTAGTATAATTTCATGAAAGTACAGATTGACAGAAGTCCAAAATAGAAGAAACATGTATATATATCTTAAGATAGTATGGAAATACACTTGAGCTATAATTAACCTATTTAATAAGGTTTTTAAGAAAGGAAGGACAACTCCTAACTTTGATCGTATATATATATATATATATATATATATATATATATATATATAACGATGATAACCTATTGTAGTCCTCATAACCATGACGAAATTAGAAGAATGAGCTGAACAAGAAGAGTAATAGACAGATACTTAAGGTGAGTAACTGGAAGTTTCACAAATGAGTATAAGAATTCAACAAGAAGCAATAGCCTATCCTAGAAAATGATGGGAGATTTTGGAAATAGGGAATGATTAAATAATTTATCACTTATAAGGTATCCCATGAATGAATAACCCTGCGGATTTTTTTCTTAAATCATAGAAGAGTTCCTTGATATGGGACATGATAAACTCATTGTAAATCCTACATAAGGACAATTCTTACGTGAAAGAAGATGTTGTCAATTAACCAATGGAATTAAATGATTGGGATAATGATGTAGGAAATTTTAAGTAGTATGAAATCATTATATTAAAGGGGTAATAAACCCATGGGTTCCTGTAGGATGTGAACAAATAAGACAAGAAAAAAATTATGAAAAATCCCAAAGAGAAAAATGGGAAATACATTAGAATAAAGGTAGTATTCTCATAGTTGTTGAGTACTAAGAGTGATCCGAAAAGATATTTTAAACGACAATGGTTGAGTTAATTTTCATGAGTTAAATTACCATTTAGGAAACTAATGAAAGAGGAAGAATTATTAATGAAATATAAAATCCATACAACAATCTACAGATCTAAGCATAAGCATGAAGACAACAAAACATAAAACACCAAAGTGATGAATGACCTTCACTGCATACCTCAAAGATGTTTTTTGAAACAGATGTACAAGGCAATTCCTTCAATTCTTCTTCACCTTTTTTGTTATTTGAAGACTTCTCTTGAACCGACCTCTTTCATTTCAAGTAATCTGCATACAACACTTTCACCATCTCATACATGGAAAAGAGGTTTTTTTGAATATCCTTCTCATCCTGAGAAATTCCCTCTTTAGTCGCCATTTTCTCAACTGAGATGAGGTTTTCCCTGGTAAACATGCAAACTCAAAATCCAACTGTCAACTAGCTCTAATACCACTTGATCTGAAAAGATATTTTAAAGAAAATGGTTGAGTTAATTTTCATGAGTTAAATTACCATTTAGGAAACTAATGAAAGAGGAATAATTTTTAATTAAATATGACATCCATAAAGAAATCTATAGATCTACGAATAAGCATGAAGATAGAAAACCATAAAAAACCAAAGTGATAACAAAGTTTGGTAACCTTGCTTGCATCTCCGGGATTTTGTCTCAGTGGGTGAGGCTTTATTATTTATTTTAGAAGGTTTAAAAATAAATCACTATAGTGCCAAAAAGGTTACAAACTAATCTTGTCTTATTCTACCAGATCTCTAGAACCCAACAAAACAGACGACACTGAAATCGGATGACCAGAGCTCCTAGAAATGGCCCGCAAAGGTGCGCTCCTCAATAGCTTCCCTACATAAAAATTGGCTTTGCCTCAATATTTCAATAACATTTATTTGCTATGAACTTCCCTCTTGGATTTAATAGCTTCTGGTTTATATAGGCCTAAAGCTGGTAACCATCTCCCAACTTCTCCCCAAGATATGGCCTCAAAAAGGCCCAAGATCCTCCAAAAATGGTCAAAATATCCCAATATCAGGCCATAAATCAATAAAAATCACATTAGATAGTATTAAAACCCACTTTAGGGCATAAATTAGGTGCATCCCCCCACAATCCAGACCTTGATCGCGTGCACACTACCCATGTTGCCTAGCGCCAAGCGCTAGCTCCTTAACTACCGACCCCTGGTCATTTGCAATGCCATATGCCCTGATCCTTTACCTTCCACATGCTACATACTTTGATAGGCCCCCTGATTTCCAGTTGTTGTTTACACCTCTAGTCATCGGGCTAGCCCGACTGACCGGGGCTAACCCCTAACCTTCACACCAAGTTGTAGAGCCAACTTGCATATGGATCAGTCACATGTGGTAATGCCAGGCTACACCATTTCCCCGCCAACAAACAAAGGACTGGGGCCATATGTGATGGTCCAGTGGTGTTTGCGTCGGGGTTGGGGCTAGACCCCAGCCCTATTCTCCTCTGAATATCCCTCCACACAAAATAAATAGAGGTGGCACCAATATATGTTTAAGTAATACCCTCCTGTGGTTTGGATAGTCAGGCCATGAAAAGATGTTTGCCCAGTAGGAGGTCACACGGTCAAACCCAGTGGGCGCCAAACCAATTTTTCCAAAAACTGCAACCAACATATTGGTGCCACTGGCATCCTAGGATTGGGCCACGTGGCACCATGTTATTCGTCAAAAACATGCCACCTTTCAAGTGCTCATTCATCCACTTTTCTACCCAGGTGTAATATGACTGTACCTTCCACATCTGACACATGTCATATAGTTGTATGACCCTACCATATCATCTGTAAGAATGTTCCACATGTCACCCTTGCAGAGGTGACATGTGTCACACTCTGATTGGTCCACCTCTCTGACACTTCATCAGTACATACGCCCAATCAACACACTTGCGACATCAGAAAATTGTACCTTCCACTAAATATTTCCACGTTAGTTGTATGGCCATACGACCTCTATAGTCAATTGTCATGTCAGCATTGTACAAAATGTATAGTCAACATCTATTTTTTTGCTTGTTTGGAAAAATGAATAGATCATGATATCTAGAGCATACAATGTCCGTTTGATCACGTTCAAGTTGCATTCGGTTAGTAACGTCGAGGCCTACACACCTGTATGTTTTGAAGAGATTCTAAGAAATTTGTTTTTTTAGGCCTTTCTGAGCCCCATCTATCTCCTAGATCCAATTATGGATCACACCTCCCCACTAAAGACCTTTTGGTCCTCCAAAAGGTTATAAAATGGAACTTATTGATTACATACTCATAAAGACAAAAAGAAAACACTATGTTTCTCAAAATGATGTTATAACAGGTCATCATTTCAACATGCGTGATTACATTAATGGAAGAAAAATAAAATGAAGTTGTGACATCCACTTCTGGCATAACCAAGTCATTGTTTTCTTTCCTTCATGTTGTTACTCTTGCTTCACTAGTAATTCTTCTTCCTTTTTGAGTACATGCACAATCCTTTTTTCCTTCTTTGGACGAAGTTTCGGATTAAGATTCCAACAATTAGCCTTTTGATGTCCACCCCTGTTGCAATAAGTGCAGTGAGATTTTGGCATCCAGACTTGTTTTCCCTTCTCTTTATTCTATTGTGGAGTTGAGTATTTTTCTCGTGTCTCCTTCCTGGTCGACATAAAATTTCTGTACAATGATTGTCTCTTCCAACACTTGGCAACACAATGCTTGGGTGAATGACAAAAAGTACATGGACACATATTCCACAAGTTTCGGATTACATGACTATTATTTTTTTTATAATCAAAAAGAGAATTATACACCATCACCACAAGTTTCCGATGTTTTGGAACCCATCTTGGACGATGCTCCAATCTCCTCTTCGCCATATCCCAATCCTAAATGATGAGGTCTTTCCACAACCTCAATGGGATTAATGATACCTTTTCCCTTTCTTCCAAGTCCCTTTCCTTCATATCCCATCTTGGTTAGCAATTTCAAACCTATACCTCTTGTATGTGTTTCAAATGCACCAAAACCATCTTGATGGGAACAATAAGAAATTGATGAATGACTTTCACTGCATACCTCATAGATGTTTTCATAAATAGATGTAGAAGGCAATTCCTTGAATTCTTCTTCTCCTTTTTTGTTCTTTGTATACCTCTCTTGAATTGACCTCTTTTGTTCCAAGTAATCTTCATACAACACTTTCACCATCTCGGACATCGAAAAGAGAGTTTTTTGAATATCCTTCGCATCCTGTGAAATTCCCTCTTTAGTCACCATTTTCTCAACTGAGATGAGATTTTCCCTGGGAAACATGCAAACTCAAAATCCAACCGTCAACTAGCTCTAATACCACTTGATCCGAAAAGATCTTTTAAATGACAATGGTTGAGTTAATTTGCATGAGTTAAATTACCATTTAAGAAACTAATGAAAGAGGAAGAATCATTAATGAAATATAACATCCATAAAGAAATTTACAAATATGAACATAAGCATGAAGATAACAAACCATAAAACACCAAAGTGATAACGGAGTTTGGCAATCTCGCCTACATCTCCGGGCCTTTGTCTTAGTGGGTGAGGCTTTCTTATTTATGTTTGAAGCTTTAAAAATACATCACAACAATGCCAAAAGGGTAACAAACTAATTTTTTCTTGTTCTACCATATCTCTATAACCCAGCAAAATAGACAAAACTGAAATCGGATGACCGGAGCTCCCAGAAATGGCCCCCAAAAGTGCTCTCCTCAATAGCTTCCTTGCATAAAAATTGGCTTTGCCTCAATATTTCAATAGAATTTCTCTTCTCTGAACTTCCCTTTTGGCTTCAAGAGCCTGTGGTTTATATAGGCTTGAAGTTGGTAACCATATCCCAACTTCTCCCCAAGATATGGACTCAAAAAGGGCCCAAGATCCTCCAAAAATTGACAAAATCTCCCAATATTAGGCCATAAATCAATAAAAATCACATTACATAGTATAAAAACCCACTTTTGGGCATAAATTAGGCACAACCCACCAAAATCTGGGCCCTTGTTGCATGCGTGCTACTAACGCAACCTCACTCTCAGCAGGCGGTCACTCTACCAGGACCTTCTCACTCCACAGCCCGAACAGTCGATGCTCTTCCAACTCCTACCTGGGAGTTCTATCACCCACAGTCTTCTCGGGAATCTTCCCTGTCAGAACTCGGGAAGTCGGCCTTCGCGGACTCGCGAACCTTATGGGCACCTCCCGTGCAACAAGAAACCTCCGAATCCTGATCCGCGATGTCAACGGTCAACGCTCTTGGCCTTGGGGATTTTCCTATCGGGAAATCGGCAGGTGTGAGGCAGGAAGATACTTACCTTTCGAATCCCCGAACCCCGATGTGCCGATATGCCTCCATGCAGCTCCCACTGACGTCCGGGTCCCACACTGCCACGTCACGTCGGGACTTCGCGACTCGCGGATCCACGACTCCAACACTCTTTCCTTTGGAAACCCCGAATGCCGAAAGTCCGATACTCCGGATTCGTGCCACCTGTCCACGCTCGGATCAACGGTCTCGA
>JASDQU010506648.1:23201-47492 GCA_032191745.1 Picea mariana
GAGGATATTTGTTGTATTAAGGAGGACAAATGTGAGAAGATCTTCCATTTCAGAAGATATCTAGTCAAAAGAAATGAGAAGTTGAGATTCAAAATATATGAAGTCCGGAGACCCGAAGGAGATATCGACCGTTGATCTGAGAGGGACACATGTCAGTGGATTGTCAACTCCGAAATATTGACATACAGAGGAAATAAAGGGTTGAGATTTGAAATTCCTGAAGATAGGATCACAAAATAAATCACATCCATTGATTTTGGAAGGTTAGATCTAATCCGCAGATAGTGAAAGAAAAAATCTGAACTGTTCGTTTAGGAGCACCATCAAGATCATGAGATCGACGGTCCTGTCACATTGCGGGGATTGAATATGCATGAACTTTAAAAAGATAAAGGTGGGCTGCAATTGAAACCATGATTTTGGAGAAATGACACATGGAGGCTCAAGGTAAATTGTGGGGCAAAAAGTAGTTTGATAAAAACCACCTTTGGACGAACCCGCAATCTTGTGGTCACATGAGATCTTCACCCAAGGTCATATCTAGAATTGGAGCTAGTGCTCACTAGACCGAGATCCGCAAGTGCCTTTTGAATAGGCGTTTGGTCATAACCGGTGGTCATGTGAAGGAAGGGGCTTAGAAGCAAAAGAATCCAAAAAACCAATTGACTATAACTACTAGAGAAGACGAAGAGTTGCAACTTCCAGAGAAGCCAAAGAATATCAGGATAACACCCACTAATGATAAACATATTTATAATAACTTCCAGAGAATATGAAGAGTTTGAATGATGATCAAGCAGAGGACTCAAGGTGAGAAAGACATGCATAAGATATAAGATAGTGTGATTTTTCGATAGTTATGTATGTGGGTAGAATGTGACCATGTACATGACCTGAACTGGAGATCATAGGTGCATTGTATAACATGCAGATACAACACAGAGTATAAGGGAGGAAGAGAAGTTGAACATAGGAGGAGGAGTGCGCAACAGGAGAAAAAGAAAAGTATAGAAGGGAAACAAAGTAATAGAAGTTGGAAGAGGCAGATGAGACATGGAGATATAATAGACCATATCAAGGATAGATAAAGTAAGTAAATATTTTTTTAAGATTCAATCAAGGTAGTAGGGTGGTTCTAGGGAGGATTGTAGTCCTCTAAATTCTAGTTGGTGCTAGAAGAGATTCTGGAAGTTGGTGCTTCCATCTAGTGGGTGCTAAAGAAACCTGAGAGTTGGTGCTTCCATCTAGTTGGTGCTAGAGAAATCTGAGAGTTGGTTCTCTCTACAAGTTTGTAGCCTCATATTTTAATTGGAGCTCAAAGACTGTGATGTACATGAAAGTTGGAGCTTGATTGACATCCTAAGAAGAAGAGGTTTTCACCCTTATGGGTTTCCTCATGAAAATCAATGTCTCTGTGTATTATGTGTGATTGATCAAATATTGTATATCCATGCATGTTAAGTTATCAACAACACATTAAATAATAATCTAGAAAGAATCATAAAATAATAGGAAAATTTTCAAGCTTATATACATAACTGATTCACCCTCCCCTCTCATTTATATTTTCAAAAATTGGTATCAGAGCTGGTGCCTTTGATCAAAAGTAGATCCATAAGCCTGAACATGACTAGTCATGATGGAAGTTCAACTAATAGACCCCCTCTGTTTGATGGAACAAATTTTGCCTTCTAGAAAATAAGAATGAGAACACATTTAATTTATTTGGGTGTTGATGTTTGGGATGTCGTTGATATGGGATATGTGAATCATGTAGTCTTGGCCTCAAAAGATGATAACCCAGAGTTTATCTTTAATCAAAAAGCAATGAATTCCATCTTTAGTGGACTTGCTGAAGCCGATTTTGTCAAAGTCATGCACTTTGATTCAACAAAAGTTATGTGGGACAAGCTGATAAGTAGTTATGAAGGTAATGAAAAGGTGAAAGACTCAAAACTTCAGACTCACTGACTGAAATTTGAGCAGTTAAAGATGGATGAAGATGAGACTACCATTAAGTACTTGTTACATATAGAAGAACTTGTCAACACTATGAAAGGACTAGGTGAAATGATAGATGAATCTTTTCTAGTCCAAAAAATATTAAGATCTCTTCCTGATAGATTTAACTCAAAGGTCTATGTTATAGAGGAAACAGTTGATCTCAAAACGTTGACACTATATCAACTTATTGGAACCCTAATTTCTTATGAAATGAGAATCACCAAAGGTACAAGAGAGGCATATTTTAAAGTAGAGAAAAAAAAAAACTCTGATATAGATGAGATTGAAGCAAATTTTGTGAGAAGACTGAAGAAAGTATTAGGAAAATACAAAGCTAAATTTCCCTTCAAATATTTCAACTGTGGTAAGATAGGTCATTTTGCATCTAAGTGTCCTCACAAAAGAAAGGATCAGACATATGATGATGAAGAGAATCACAAACACAAAAAGGTCTATAAAGAGAATAATTTTAAGAAGAAAAGACTTTGTGTAAACAATGATCATGATCCCTCAGATGATGAAAGAAATGACTCTTCTATTGAAGATAAAATAAATGATATCATGCTAATAACTTTAGAATATATAAATATTGAAGAGACAGGAAGTGAGTTCGTTGATTGTGAAGCAATATTATATCTTGATGGGGAACTTGTGAGTGCCATGTAAGAGACTGATAGACTCAGAGAAAAGAAAAGAAAAGAAAAATAGTTATTGCTCAGGTATGAGAAAACATGCAATGAACCATCTGAAGAAATTTCTTTGTTGAAGGTTAAGTTAGAAGAAGCTAACAAGATTGAATACATCCTCAAACAACAATCGAAGGAAGATGAAACAAAAGGTGAAAAATTGGAAGTTGAAGTACTAACTGTCAGAAAAGATCTAGACATAATTCGGGCATTACATCATATGAATCTGACAAGTATTAAAGCCTCAGAAGGATTAGCCTCCATTCTGAATCAACAAAGGAATTCAAAGTTGAAAACTGGTTTGGGTTATGAAAAGGGATCAAGTAGTGGTCAAACAAGCAACAAATAATCCATCAAGTTTGTCAAATCTACAACCATTGACAACAACAAACCTACAGAAACAAAGGAAGAAAATCATCCTCCAAGGAGGAGTGAAGGAAAATCTACCAGAAATGAATCTGTAGAACAATGAAATAATACACCCTATGCTCAAGGAAATCATCAGCATGGAAGAAATCGACCTTCTCAAAGAAGACAACCATTTTCCAGGTACAAAGATTTTTTCTATGGATATTGTTTTTACTGCTCTAACTTTGGCCACAAAGCTGTAAATTGTTCTTTAAGATTTAGACATGAGCAATCAAGACAACCAAGCAATAAATATCTGCCACAACAAAGAATAAGACAACCAAGTAACAAACAACCATAGATTGAAAATCATGTGATGGCTGGGAAAAGGATGCAGATTACACATAACAATCATTATGATCCTTTATTCAATGAACCATAATGTTACATCTGCCATAATTATGGACATAAAGCTGCAGACTATCGCTTAAAAAACTATAAGCCAGATTCAAATCAAAGAGATGAAAATGTCAAGGTTTGGAAGAAGAATGAAGATAACAAGTGTGGATTAGTGTTTTCATCTCAAAGACAAAAATACACCTGGTATATTGACAATGGAAGCTCCAATCATATGACAGGTGACAAAAGTAAGTTCCTATTACTCAAAGAAAATAAATCAGGGAGTGTGACCTTTGGAAATGATGCTCCAGGAAATATCTGAGGTAAAGGTCTAGTAAGCTGATGTAATGGAAGAATCAAAGCTCAACATGTATTATTTGTTTATGGTTTAAATCATAATCTTCTTAGTGTCAGTCAGATATGTGATAGAGGATGTGAAGTCACTTTCACTTCCAAGAATTGTAAAATAAAGACAGTAAACATAGGAGAGTTGATTGCAAAAGGGGTTAGAACTAGAAAAAAATGTATATGTTCTAAAGGAAGATAAGGAGAAATGTCATTTAAGCAAACTTGATGAAATTTGGTTATGGCATAGAAGGCTTGGACACTTGAATTTTGATCATATTGTCAAACTGAATAATGAAGGTGATGTGAAAGACCTTCCAAGAATATCTAAGCCTAATAACTATGTATGTGAATACTGTAAAATGGGGATGATGACTCGTGCTCAATTCAAATCGAAGAGTTTCACATCTTCAGAGAAACCACTTCAAATTGTTCATATGGATCTGTGTGGACCATCATGAAAGGAAGGGACTGGAGGAGAACATTACTTTATGCTAGTCATTGATGACTTCTCCAGACTTACGTGGGTTGCCTTTCTGAGAGAAAAATCTGATGCGTTTGAGAAGTTCAAAAAAATTAAGGCGTTAGCTGAGAATCATACATGAAGGACGTTAAAGGAAATTCACTGAGACAGGGGGGGAGAATTTATGTCAAGATATTTCAAAGAATTATGTGACAGACATGGAATTAAAAGAGAATATACTATTCCAGGTACTCCTCAACAAAATGGAGTTGTAGAATGCTAAAATAGATTAGTGAAAGAGACTTTTCACAAACCTTATGGGTGGAGGCTATTCAAACAAATTTTCATATTGTAAACAAAGCGCATCTAAGGTCGAACAGTAATAAAACTCCATATGAGTTGTGGTTTGGTTGACCTGCATGAATCAAGCACTTCAAAGTATTTGGAAGTAAATGCTACATCAAGAATAATGATGATCATCTGGGAAAATTTTATAGTAGAGATGATGAAGGTATATTTTTAGGATATGCAATGAACATTAAAGGATAAATATGATTTAACAAAAGAATGCATAAATTAGTAGACTGTATTGATGTTCGAATTCATGAGGAAGCTCCTATAAAATATCAATAGAGAATAAGCATTAAGCCAAATGAAAAATATGATGCGAATAATGAAGATAAAGAACAACAAATAGCAGAGTCACAAGAAGATGATGAATCAGGTGGAGAAGAGACACCCAGATAGTAAGAGTCAGGACAACAATCAACATCAAATCCTTCCTCAAGAATTACTCAAAAGAATCATCCTGAAATTCAGATAATTGGTGAGAAAGAAAAAGGTGTACAACCCAAGAGAAGTATAATCAAAGACACTGAGCAATCACATATAACCTTCATATCCATGGTGGAACCTAAAAACTTTAATGAATCCAGTAAAGACGTAAATTGGTTAAAATCAATGAATGAGGAACTGGACCAGATTAAAAAGAATGACGATTGGGAACTCGTTCCTAGGACAACAAATACAAATGTAATAGGATCCAAAGGGGTCTACAAAAACAAGATGAATGCGCAAGGAAATATTGTAAGAAACACGGCTAGATTGGTCTGCAAAGGATATGCTCAAATATAAGGAATGGATTTTGATGAAACATTTGCACTCGTAGCAATATTAGAAGATATTAGAATGCTTCTTGCCTATGCGTGTCATAAACAGTTTAGATTCTATCAAATGCATGTCAAGTCAGCTTTTCTAAATGGAGATCTAAAAGAAGAAGTCTATATGGAACAACCAGAGGGTTTTCAACTAACAGATAACCCTGAATTTGTCTGCAAACTAAAGAAATCCTTATATAGGTTGAAACAAGCTCCACGTGCCTATTATTATAGACTAGATAAGTGTCTTCAAGACAAAGGGTTCAAGAGAGGAACAATTGACAACAATCTATATATCAAAATAGAGGGTAATGATTTTCTCATTGTGTTGGTAACCAACACTGTTGTTTCTTTGCATTATATTCCATCCAAAGATCAGATTGTTGATATCATCACTAAACTGCTTGCAAAAGATCATCTTGAGTATCTTAGCCAGAAGTTGGGCATGACCCTGTTATCAAGTTAAAATAGTCTATCTAATCAGGCGGAGAGTGCTCCTAGTATATCTAATTAGGTGAAGCATAGAGTCACTCTTTGTTTTCTTTGACATTGATTTCAAAGGGGGAGAAAAAGGTGTTGTCTGTATGTTATAGTTGGAGGTCTAAGCAGAATAGTGAAGCCTTTCATGGTTTCCATCAATGCCAAATGGGGAGATTGTTGGCATGTTTACATGAAGAATGTGATTTTCATTTATGGAAAGAACAACAATGAACCAAACCTTGAGAGCACAAAATATGAGAAATCTCATAAGATATAGCGGTTTCCATAAGTGCAGACGAGGTCTAAGAGATAGGCTCGCAGGAGGAGAAAAGGTCGAGACCCATGAACACCGAGAAATCCTTCTAAGTTGGAGATATCAGAAGCTAAGGAGGAAGAGCGACAATGGTCGTTGAATGACCAATCCAGAGGACCAACAACCACTAGATTGAATTAATGAATTATAGGATAAGCAGGGAAAAACGATTGAGAATTCCATCATCTGAATTTTTGTCAGTCGTTAGATTGATTAAAGTGGAAGGACAGGATAAGCAAGGGATAAGATCTGAGATATTGATCACCTAAATTTCTGTCATTCATTGGATTGAAATAAGTGGAAGGACAGGATAAGTTAGAATAAGGGTGTGCTAATATCAGTGGTCGATAATCAGGCACTCAGATCTACGGTCGACAGGGCATAACGGACCCCCCCGACCTTTCTGCCTTTAACCATGGGGGGGGGGCAGGGTCCGAGTTGGTGGTATTTCCCATGTGGGACTCTCATACATGTCACCTTCTTGTCAACTCAGACCCCCCTCTCTCATTACCACTTACTCGCTAACTCCCCCTCCAAGTAAACCACCAAACCACTCATACCTACCACCTTCACGCTCTGACGTCACACTCCACTACCACGCTCTGCCTCCACACTCCACTACACCGCTTACATGTGTCACCCACGTCAGACCATGTGGCAGACCATGTCAGCAAGGAAATTTGGCAGACCATGTCAGGAAGGACATTTGGAAGACCGCATCAGCAATTACACATGGCATATTCAAATGATGACAATTGTCAAGAAAAAATTGGCTCGTGCCATGTCAACAAGTGACATAAGCAAGCTACGTCACTACGGGAGATTTACTTCGGGAGTTTCATCACCAACAAATGTAAAAATTCCTGAAGCCTCGAAGGACGAAGGTCCGAAGTCACTCTCAGTTGTTTGATCTGAAGATCACTTCGGGTCATTCTCAACTATTGATCTAGTTCAGTGGAAGGACAATGTAAGTGGAAGTGTTAACCGATAGCAAGCGATATCCATCGGCTATGACTTATTCAGCAAGTGACCACTCCAGGGGAGAATGAAGCAGTGATTATCCTAAAGTTCAAAATTCCCGAACACTAAAGACCCGAAGAATACCCCAGTCGTTGATCGCCAGGAGGGGTACTTGTCAAAAGATTATGCATTCGGGTGAAATCACTCCCGGAGAAATGAGTGCATAGGAGTTGAAACTCCTAAAGCCCGAAGTGTCGAATTCACTCATGATCATTGATCGTGTAGGATGGTACATGTCAATAAATCGTTGAATATGGATGAAAGCGTTCATGGAAAAGAGAAGTGTCGAAGATTCGAAAAGGCCGAATACCCAGAGAGGAGGATAGCCATTGGATTAAGTAGGGAAGATCTTCCATTTCGGAAGATATCTAGTCATAAGAAACGAATAGTTTAGATTCGAAATCTCCGAAGTCTGAAGACCCAAAGGAGATCTTGACCATTGATCCGAGAGGGACATGCGTTAGTGTATTTTCAACTATAGAAGATTGACGTACGAAGGAAAGCAAGGGTTGAGATTTGAAACTCCCAAAGCTTGTATCATGAAATAAATCACAGTCGTTTATTTACGAAGGTTAGATCTGATCCACAGATCGTGAAAGAAAAGATATGAACCGTTCGTTTAGGAGCACTGTTAAGATCATGAGATCGACAGTCCCTTCGGATTGTGAGGATTGAAGATGCGCGAACTTTAAAAAGATGAAGGTGGGCCGTAATCAAAACCATGGTTTTGGAGAAAGGACATGTGGAGGCTCTAGGTAAATTGCGGGAAAAAAATTAGTTTGATACAAACCACCTTTGGACGCACCCGCAATCTCATGGTCACATGAGATCTTCGACCAAGGTCATATCAAGAAACGAAGTTAGATCTCACTAGACCGAGATCGGGAAGTTTTGGGGCTAAATATATGCACTATTAATTCCCGCATTTAATTATCAACCAGGGCTCGTAAGGTTCGAGGTGCAGGTGCAGGAAACGCAAGATTAAAGCCTAGTCTAGCCTTATCTAAAGTTGACAAAAAAAATCTTCAAATCCACACTGCAATAAATTAACACTAAGGATTCATCACTGGGATGTAGGAATACTTAGTTCTATAAAGGATTAGATCACAGTCTTTCAGACACTCGTGGTGATGTTCGTGTGATTAATCGTGAGTAGCTTACTCAAGTATTATGTCCTGCAATGATTATTTCCTATAGTGGATCCACACTTAAATGCAATAAAAGAAACAAGAAAACATAAATGAAGTTCATGGTAGAAACTAACACCTTAGGAAGAATTCCAATCTGGGAAGGCCATATCTCACGAGTTAGGCCTCTAATCTGTCCATTGGTGTTTGAAGCTATGTGATAAACAATTTATTGTAAAGATCTATCATAAAATGGGAGGATTAAATTCTATCCTACAAAAGGATAACAAAAGCATTCACCAATAGAAAAAACAAGAGAGGAAATTAATGCGGAAATAAGTGTAGACTAGTACAAAGCAATGCAAAAACAAAATTGACTAAAAACAGAAATAATTCTTAAAGCAATCCAAACTTAAACTATAGAAATATTAATCAAATGTAAAATCACACATCCTAAACTCAGAACCACTCATCAAATGAATACATCCATAAAGTAAAGGAAAAATAAAGGGATGGCAAGGAAACAAATGAATATGAGGAGAGGAAGTGGTTTTCTATGTAATTGAGATACGAAAGCAGCATTTAAACTCAATAACTAATACACAGAAAATGACAAAGAGATGGCAAAGATCTGCTCTTGTAATTAATTGATTGTAATGTATAATCAAATTGACAACTAAGGAGCGAATCGTGTGAGGAAAGATGAGGTGAATATAGAAGAGAGTGTGACATATATGGAAAATGGAAAAACTCTGTTTTTCATTATTTGGGACAATGTAGAATAAGTGAATGGATATGTGAATTGAATAGTAGGTTTCAATGTGTGAGTAGGATGGAAAATGAATGGTGGAAAATGATACATGCAAAGGGACGTTTGAATTATTAAATAGATGAGAGTGAAGCATGGAAGCAAGGGAACATTGTCCACAATTAATTAAGCATAAAAACAGAGCATTGAAAGGATATGCAAAAATATAAGCACACATAAGTAATGGAAGGAGTATAGACTAGACTCAAAGCTTAAGAAGTGTAATAATGTACTCAATTGAGAATTGTGATCTGAGTGTAAATTCATCCATCTAATGCAACAACATAAAATTAAAAAAAATTTAACTCAAATGATAACAAAACTAGAATTGACTTGTAATGAAATAAACACACAACACAATGTTAATCTACCAAGCAGATAGAATATAGAAACACTTACCCACGCTGAGGGGCCCTTCCCAGAAGGTGAGTGTTGCTTGAAGACAATCAGATCAATATAGAAGGATGCTCAATGTGGCAACAACAATCAATTCTTCATTGAGATCAAAAACTCTGTTTTTTTAGATACCTAACAACTCCTTAAGGCTTTCTCACAAGAATAAATATCTCCTTTACAAAATATTCATGAAGCTAATTTCTCCTTATCATAGACCTATGAGGCTTATTTATACATAAATAATCATTGAGGAGTGGATGGGACTGAATCCCAATGCTCAGATTTCAAATATTACATTTTTAGATAAAATCCTCAAAAATCTAGGTTTATTGCAATTTGGGCAGACTTGAGTCATGGATCCACATATATCTTCCCAACCAATTTGAAATTTATAAAATGGTTTATGGGTTCTGTATCTGGATGATACTTATAAAAAACCATTTTTCAGTTTTTCAATATATGCTCCCATGTGCACGAAAATCGAAGCGCAAGTTGGCAGTTTGAGTTTTGTTGCTAATTTTGGCAGAATCATTCCCTCTGACCTGGAGGTCCACACGTATGATCTGGGTGAATTATTTCTCATTTATTTGCATGAAAACATCATTATCAACAAAACCCATGTACCCAATTTTCCTCTAGAAGCTTTCCAAAATTTTGAATTATTTTTACTACCAGATTAACACAGTTGGTACTGGATTAGAACAGTTGGTACCGGATGAGAACAATTAGTACCAAAATATTGTAGGAAAGGGTTTAGTATTGGATGAAAACAATCATGACTATGGGTACCGAACCAACGCAATGGTAGTACTGGATGGAGCTAGTACCGGAATAGGCGCAATCTGGTACCGGAAGAGGCTGAGAGCTAGTACCGAATGAACGCAAAGGTAGTACCAGATTACATGGAGTGTGGGTACCACATGACATGGAGCTTGGGTATCGTATTAGTGTGAAGGTACCATATGAATGTGTAGGTACCGGTTGACTGTAGAACCTTCTGGTACCGGATGACCTGCAATGCGGGTACTGGAACAGGAACAATACAGGTACCGAAACATGGACAATGCATATATCGAAACCTTAACAATACAGAACATGCCGCTTGGAAATAGAAACATAGGATTAAACCATCATTGACAAAACTATTGTATAATCATCATTTTAATCACTAAAAATATGGAAAATTATGTATTAACCACATAGGATGAATAACCAGAGATAATGGAGGTTTATGGTGTAATTACCGATATATTATTGATGAAATGCAAGGTGGAGGTGTAATGATGAGTGTATTTGTACGGTGGAAAATATGAAAAAATTGGAGCTCAACAGGAAGCGCCTTTTGAATAGCCGTTTGGTCACTGGCAGTGGTCATGTGAAGAAAGGGGCTTAGAATCCAAAGAAGCCAAAAAAATGACTGACTGTAACTACCAGAGAAGATGAATAGTTATGACTGCCAGAGAATCTAGAGAATCTTAGGATAACTCCCACTTATGATGAACAGATTCATAATAACTACCAGAGAAGATGAAGAGTTTGAATGATGACCAGGTAGAGGACTCGAGGTGAGAAAGACATGCAGAACAAAGAAGATAGTGTGATTTTTCGACAATTATGCATGTGGGTAGAATGTGACCATGTACAAGACCTAAACTGGAGATCAGAGGTGCAACATATAGCATGCAGAGACAAAACAGAGTATAAAAGAAGAAGAGAAGTTGAACAAAGGAAAATGAGTGCGCAGCAGGAGAAAGAGCAGAGTATAGAAGTGAAATAGAGTAATAGAAGCTGGAAGCGGCAGAGGAGACATGGAGCTATAACAAACCATATCAGAGAGAGAGANATATAGTTTGTGCTAGAGAAATCTGAGAGTTGGTGCTCTCTGCAAGTTGTATCTTGCTATGAGAGGTTGTAGCCTCATATTTGAGTTGGATCTCAAAGACTATGATGTACATGAAATTTGGATCTTGATTGACATCCTAAGAAAAAGAGGTTTTCACCCTTATGGGTTTCCTCATGAAAATCAATGTCTCTATGTATTTTGTGTGATTGATCAAATATTGTATATCTATGCATGTTAAGTTATCAACAACACATTAAATAATGATCTAGAAATAATCAGAAAATAACAAGAAAAGTTTCAAGATTATATACATAACTTATTCACCCCCCCTCTCAGTTATATTTCCAACAAAAGAAGTGTGTTTTATCCTGCTTGACTTTCTTTGAGGGTTCCTTTTCTTTGGCAATTGTTTCTTTGTTTGTTTCTTTCCTTTTCTTTAACTCGGGACAATGGTTCCTATAGTGAACATATTTTTGAGAGTTGAAGAATTGTATTTTTGACATATCCTTTTCTTGATTTGGTTTCTCCCTTGAGACAAACTTCTTCTTATTCCTGAAATTATTGAAATTTCTTGTGAAATCTTGATCATTGTATTGATTTCAGGATTTCTATTTGGTTTTAATCCTTGATTCTTCTTGTGCACAACAAGTCCAAAGTTATTCAAATGTGAAATATTCCTTTCTTGTGTTCATGCTTGAGGGAAATGCATCCCATGTCTTGGGAAGGCTGTTGAGCACTATATTTACTAGTTCCTTGAAATGTTTTCTTCAATAGCTTGTAGTTGATCTCTTAACTGATAGATTCTCACAAAGTATGATGTTATGCTTTCATCATCACTCATTTTCATGTCACGAAGCTCATTCTTTAGACTCCTTACTTGTCCAATGTTTCTGACTGAGAAGAGGTTAGTTAGGGAATCATACATCTTCTTAGATAAGTCAATATGAGAGATCTAGGGTATCAAGTGGTCTTTTACAAAGTCCACTATGATACTCATGACATTGATTTCATTGTCCTTGAACTTCTCCATAACTGCAAAGTTCTAAGATTCTTTCTCTTTTCCTTCCTCAAACTGTGGTTCCACGATCTTTCCTTTCACGATATCCAACAGTTTATTTTTGGCAAGGATGAGGTCAATCCTTGTATTCCATGATCTGAAGATAGAATCTCCTTCTAACTTGTTTTCTGACTTCATAGAGTAAGTCATGACTGCATTCACTTGGTCAACCTTTTGACTTTGACTTGGTCAACCTTCGAATTTGACCAAAAACTCAAACTTGACATCTTAGCTTGCTGAGAGTACCAGGAGGTGCGCTAGGCTATCCAGAAATTGGGTCAATCTCTTCAATTAAGGTGCCTTAACAAGAGGGTTAGGGTTTCGTTTCTACAACAAACAATTTGACTGCAACTGCAACTATAACTGAGAAAATCTTCCCAATCTATCTTCCAGTGGTTATACTAGTTGAAGATAGTGTGGACCCATAACCTGTTAGAAATAATATGTGTTCTCATTTAACAATAGAAAATATAGAAATATTGTCACCCAACCATAGGTTGAATCCACCCCCGAGCACCTTAACCTTGACAAAGAATAATTATGGAAGAAAACCCTATTCCTAATAGCCAATCAAGGTAGTGTATCACTCTCTAGAGTTAGCATACCAAGAAAAAATTCCAAACCCTAACCAAGATAGATTCTAAGACTGAAAATGAAAATACAAGTTGCAGTAGTTGCAGCTGCAGGTACTCTCCAGACTTGCTCACAACTAAATTTATGCAGTTGCAAGCTGTGTGTCAAATGAGCTCTGGCATCCTGTATTTATATTTCTCCTCCTTAGCTGTCTGGGCTGACTTCTTATTATGGTGGCTAAAAACTCAATATTAAATATTCCCTTTATCCTACTTGTCTTCTAGTTTTATCTCCAATGCTTTAGGGTTTCTTTCTCCTTCCCTAAATATTCTATTTATTTCAGGGTTACATGTGGAGGTTAATACCTCCTGCAACTACCATAATATCAAAACCACCCTCACTTCATGTGAATGTTTCAAATTTCTTCTCTAGAATCTACCTCTATTTAGATCTTTTGAATTAGCTCTCAGAGACACCTTCCTTTCACCATGCTTTTCTATTTATAAATTCTTCCAAAAGTTGTATGACGTTGAACCATTATATCTCTTTGTAAAAGAGCAATGAATCAATGTGCCTCTTCATAACAATAAAGTTTTTTTTAAGAACAAATTTATTCCTTTGTTATCCTTTTTAAGTAATCGAGTGACCTTTGTACCTCTTCAAAATGTCTTTTATGAAGAATTATATTAAGAATCATATTCTCAATTGGCACTAGTAAACCAAGAACCTTTCATGGGATTTTTTCCTTTTCAACATTACCAGAATTTATTCAATTGCTGCAAAATGGTGCGAACTTTGTTCTACTGGATGCTCTCTAGAATTTGCATCAAGAACATTGTGCATAAAAACTGTTCTAAGATCCAAGTGAAAAATGACTTTCAATCCTTTGTTTGGTCTTTAGAATTACCTAATTAAATAAAAAGAATAGAACCCCACACTTCCACTTCATCCTTAGTCCTTCAAAGGATCAAATTCGATCTTTTATTTTCTCTTGGGTGCACTTTATGTATCGAACATTGTGTAGGTGTTAATTTGTGGCCCCATTTTCCCATAGGAGCAAATGTTGTGACCAACAACTAGAAAAATAGAGTGCAAGAACTGTTATGTACTCTAGCCCGAAGACCCTTGTTTTATTTACCAATTGATCATATTGCATAACCAGGTGATAACCTAGTCATCACTTGAACCCATCATAGCTTTATATTCCATATGCTTACTTGGGAGCCAATCAAATTGACGGTTCGGACTTGATCAAGTGTTGAGTGGATGGTCGAGGCTTGGCTAGGCACAAATCAAATTGATTGTTCAGATTTAATCAACTACTGAGTGGACGGTCCACATGAATTTTTCATTTGAAGGATGGACTCTAATTATAACCAAGCCAAAAAGTGATGAAACTTAATGCTAACACGTGGAAAGTTAAATTTTTCATAATATTACTTTTGCATCCACCTGTGGTAATTAACATTCATGCTATTTGAATCATGAATTCATTTTAGGCTGTCTGATCATGTTTCCATTATGATCCAACGAGAAACAATCAATCATCGTTGTTCACCTCTATTTCAATCGTGAATTCGATTCGGGTTGTCTAATCGTGCTTCCTTTCTAATTGAATGATCAACGTTGATTTCTAGTTTTGATGATTCATGTGGCTTGGTGCAGTGGTATAACACTCACAATGAGACTCTTGACAATTCCTTGTATTTTTCTCACACCTGTGATGACGATGATAGCTTGAAACCTTCAATTGCTCAAACCTTGTATCAGGGTTATGGATATTCCTCTGCAAGCACTACAAACATGTTGTATTTTCTAGATCATTGAAGGTCCAAGATGTTTGATAGATGTTTTCATACAAAAATTTCATTGAGCACTAGATTGTGTTCTTTTTCCCTCATTATTTAGAACACAGTAACTTCTTTTTTATGTTCTTGTGGAATGTTATTCCAATTATATATTCAAGGATGATATATTCAAGTTTTTCTCAGACATTTCTCATTTCCAATGCCATTTTTAATAAACCATGTCTTATTAATTTCTCCATCTGTGACTTGCATGGATCCATATCGAATTATCCATTTATAATGATGACCATATTGACTCTCTTTGACATCAATGCCAACTCCATAACACCATGTCCAACATTGACCATATTAACATTTCTTTGACATCAATGCCAACACCATTAAACCATGTCCAACATTCCCCCCCTTTGGCATTGATGGTAACAAAGTAAAAACTGTGTTTTAATCTTAACTAGGTTTTACTATTTATTCTCCCCCTTTGAAGCTAATGGGAGAAGGGATATTTCCTTGCTTCCCTTGAGGTTATACTCCCCTTGTACTTGTAATCCTTTTCTAATTTAATTAGATATGTAGATTACCCCCAATTTTTGTCTAAGGTTTTCAAACATAATTTTGGGAAGAGGTTTTGTGAATAGATCTACGGTCTATTCTTTAGTATCCACATATTCCACTTTAACCATTTTTAGAGAAACCTATTCCCTTAAAAAATGAAATTTAATTGGGATATGCTTGGTTTTTGAGTGCATGACATGATTTTTAGAAAGTTTTATAACATTGGTATTGTTACAGTTAAGAATAATTGGACAATCGTACTTTAATTTTAAGTCTTATATAGTTTGTTTCATCAAATTACTTGAGTGCAATAGGATGCAACAACAATATATTCAACTTCTGTTGTAGATAGTGATATGGAGGGATGCTTTTTACTTATCCATGACACAAGACATTTTCCTTAGAAGAATGCTCCAGCACTAGTTCTCTTTATATCCTCAATACTTTATACCTAATCTACATCGATATATGCAGTTAATGTGAAGTCTTCTGCTTTTGGATACAATAATCCAAAGTCCAAGGTTCCTTTGAGATATCTGAAAATTCTTTTACTTTCCTTCGTATGAGTTTCTTTAGGTGCAGATCGAAATCTCGCCACTAATCCTACAACTTGCATGATATCTAGTCTTGTTGTTGCTGCATATAATAGGATACCAATCATTTATCTGTAGATGGTTTGGTCCACCTTTAGTGTTTCATCATATTTTCTTAGCTTGCATCCTGTAATCATAGGTGTGCTCATAGGTTTGCAATCTTCCATTTGAACTTTCCTCAACATTTCTTTAATATATTTGGTCTGAGATATGAATATGAATTTGTATGAATGTGAGACTTGTAATTCCTGATCGCATGTGTGCTACCCATGCGGCCTAGTGCCAAGTGTTAGCTCCTTAATTACTAACCCCTGGTCATTTGCAATGCCATATGCCCTGATGCTTTACCTTCCACATGCTCTATACTTTGATAGGCCCCATGATTTCCAGTTGTTGGTTACACCCCTGGTCGTCAGGCTAGCTCGGTCGACCAGGGCTAACCCCTAACCTTCACACCAAGTGGTAGAGCCAACATGCATATGGATCAGTCACATGCGGTAACATCGGGCTACACCATTTCCCCTCCAACAAACAAAGGACTAGGGCCATATATGATGGTCCAATGGTGTTTGCATCGGGGCTGGGGCTAGACCCCAGACCTATTCTCCTCTAAATATCACTCCACACAAAATAAATAGAGGTGGCACAAATATATGGTTAAGTACCACCCTCCACTGGGTTGGCTAGTTAGGCCCTACCAAGACGTTCAACCGGTCAGAGGTCACACGGTCGAACATAGTGGGTGCCAGACCAATTTTTCCAAAAACTGCAACCAACATATTGATGCCACTGGCATCCTAGGATTGGGGCACGTGGCACCATGCTATTCGCCAAAAACATGCCACCTTTCAAGCGCCCATTCATCTAGCTGTCTACCTAGGTGTAATGCCACTATAACTTCCACGTCTGCCACATGTCGTATAGTTGTATGACCCTACCATGTCATCTGTATGGACGTTCCACATGTCACCCTTGCATTGGTGACATGTGTCGCACTGTGATTGGTCCACCTTTATGACACTTCATCAGTACATATGCCCAATCAACACAGTTTCCATGTCAACAAACTGTACCTTCCATTATATATTTCCAAGTTAGTTGTATGTCCGTACAACCTGTATAGTCATCTTCCATGTTAGCATTGTACGAAATGTACAGTCAACATCTATTTTTTTGCTTGTTTGGCAAAACAAACATATCATGATGTCTAGAGCATACATTGTTCATTTGATTGCATTCAGGTTGCATTGGGTTCATAACTTCAATGCCTATGCACCTGTATGTTTTGAAGAGATTCTGAGAAAAAATTTTTTTTAGGCCTTTCTAAGCCCCATCTCTCTCCCGGATCCAATTATGGATCACACCTCCCCACTAAAGACCTTTTGGTCCTCCAAAAGGTTAGAAAATGGAAATTATTGATTACATACTCATAAGGGCAAAAACAAAACACTGTGTTGTTCAAAATGATGTTATAACAGGTCATCATTTCAACATGCATGATTACATTAATGGAAGCAAAATACAATGAAGTTGTGACATCCACTTCTGGCATAACCAAGTGACTATTTTCTTTCCTTCATGGTGTTACTCTTGCTTCACTAGTAATTCTTTTTCTTTTGTGAGTAAACGCGCAATCCTCTTTTCCTTCTTTGGACGAAGTTCCAGATTAAGCTTCCAACAATTAGCCTTTTGATGTTCACCCCTGTTGCAATAAGTGCAGTGAGTTTTTGGCATCTAGACTTGTTTTCCCTTCTATTTATTCTGTTGTGGAGTTGGGTATTTTTCTTGTGTCTCCTTCCTGGTCGACTCAAACTTCCTATACAATGATTGTCTCTTCCAACACTTGGCAACATAATTCTTGGGTGAATGACAAAAAGTACATGGATACATATTCCACAAGTTTCGGATTACATAATTATTATTTTTTTTATAATCAAAAAGAGAATTGGAAAAATCATGACCATTATACCTTCCTAGTTGATCTTCACTTTTCTTTGAAGATGATTTTCATTCACTATCATCATCAAGGAGTGATACACCATCACCTTTCGTGAATCGATCCTGCAATGACTTAGGCTGGCCACTTGAAGCATCACTTGCTTTCAATGTTTTGGAACCCATCTTGGACGATGCTCCAATCTCCTCTTCGCCATATCCCAATCCTAAATGATGAGGTCTTTCCACAACCTCAATGGGATTAATGATACATTTTCCCTTTCTTCCAAGGCCCTTTCCTTCATATCCCATCTTGGTTAGCAATTTCAAACCTATACCTCTTGTATGTTTTTCAAATGCACCAAAACCATCTTGATGGGAACAATGCGAAATTGATGAATGACCTTCATTGCATACCTCGTAGATCTTTTCTGAAATAGATGTAGAAGACAATTCCTTCAATTATTCTTCTCCTTTTTTGTTCTTTGAATACTTCTCTTGAATCGACCTCTTTCGTTCCAGGTAATCTTCATACAACACTTTCACCATCTCGGACATGGAAAAGAGAGTTTTTCGAATATCCTTCGCATCTTGATAAAATCCCTCTTTAGTCGCCATTTTCTCAACTGAGATGAGATTTTCCCTGGGAAATATGCAAACTCAAAATCCAACCATCAACTAGCTCTAATACCACTTGATTCGAAAAGATCTTTTAAATGACAATGGTTGAGTTAATTTGCATGAGTTAAAGTACCATTTAGGAAACTAATGAAAGAGGAAGAATCATTAATGAAATATGACATCTATAAAGAAATTTACATATATGAACATAAGCATGAAGATAACAAACCATAAAACACCAAAGTGATAATGGAGTTTGGCAATCTCGCCTACATCTCCGGGCATTTGTCTTAGTGGGTGAGGCTTTATTATTTTTGTTTGAAGCTTTAAAACTACATCACAATAGTGCCAAAAGGGTTACAAACTAATTTTTTCTTGTTCTACCAGATCTCTATAACCCAGCAAAACAGATGAAACTGAAATCGGATGACCAGAGCTCCTAGAAATGGCCCCCAAAAGTACTCTCCTCAATAGCTTCCCTGCATAAAAATTGGCTTTGCCTCAATATTTCAATAGAATTTCTCTTCTCTGAACTTCCCTCTTGGCTTCAAGAGCCTATGGTTTATATAGGTCTGAATTTGGTAACCATATCGCAACTTATCCCTTAGATATGGACTGAAAAGAGGCCCAAGATCCTCCAAAAATGGCCGAAATCTCCCAATATCAGGCCATAAATCAATAAAAATCACATTACATAGTATAAAAACCCACTTTTGGGCATAAATTAGGTGTAGCCCCCCGAAATTTGGGCCCTGGTCGCATGCGCGCTACCATGTGGCCTAGCGCCAAGAGCTAGCTCCTTAACTACTGACCCCTGGTCATTTGCAATGCCATATGCCCTGATCCTTTACCTTCCACGCACTCTATACTTGGATAGGGCCCCCAATTTCTGCTTGTTGGTTACACCCTGGTCGACGGGCTAGCCTAACCGACCAGGGATAACCCCTAACCTCCATGCTAAGTGGTAGAGCCAACAAGTATATGGATCGGTCACATGTGGTAACACCAGGATACACCATTTCCACGCCAACAAACAAAGGATTGGAGTCATATGTGATGGTCCGGTAGTGTTTGCGTTAGGGTTGGGGCTAGACCCAAGCCCTATTCTCCTCCAATTAGACCTCCACACAAAATAAATAGAGGTGGCACCAATATATGGTTAAGTATTACCCTCCGGTGGGCTGGCTAGCCCAACCCTGTCAAGACGTTCACTCGGTCAAAGGTCACGCGGTCGAACCCAATGGATGCCAAACCAATTTTTCCAAAAACTACGATCAACAGATGGGTACCACATGGCAGCATGCTATTCACCAAAACATGCCACGTGTTAAGCACCCATTCATCCAACTTTCTTCCTAGGTGTCATGCCACTATACCTACCACATGTTGTATGACCTTGCCACATCATCCGTATGGACTTGCCACGTGTCACCCTTGTAGTGGTGACATGTGGCACACTCTAATTGGTCCACCTGTCCAACATGTCATCATTGCATACACCCAATCATTACACTTTCCACGTTATCACACTGTACCTACCACTGTACCTTTCCATGTTAGTTATACGGCCGTACCTCCTGTATAGTCAACTTCCACATCATCACTGTATGGACTGTACAGATTGTACAATCATCATCTATTTTTTTTCCTATTTGGAAATACGACGTTTGTTTGAGCCCATTCAAGTTGCATTGGGTTCGCAACGTCGAGGCCTATGCACTGTTCCATTTTGAAGATATTATGATCACTTTTATTTTTAGGCCTTTCTGAGCCCCATCTAGGTTCTGGATCCAATTTTGGATCAGAAAGGGAGTGGTGAATCAATATTGCTTATTTTTCACAATTTTTCACAATTATTTAATTATTTAAATTTATTAACCATAACAATTTATCAACACGAATGTACAATATAAAAAATTTAAATGTAACGATCATAAAAATTGTATTTAATTTACAAGCTATAGCTTCTAGGATACACCAATCACCCTTCTTTTGAGCACCAAATCAAGGAGAAACCAATCCCCTTTTTTCAAGAACCGACTTGAGGAAGCTAGAACTCCCTGTAGATCAGGCTTCAACACCTCAAGGAATCCAATACTCTATTTTCAAGCATCAACTTGCAGAAGCTTTAACTCCATGTTGTTTAGGCTCCAACCTCATGTAGAGGACTTCAATCCTCCCTTGCTCCTCCCTTCCACCTGTTATAACTAATAGGTGTGATTGTTTAACCATAGACAATATAACAATATTGTCACCCAACCATAGGCCACAACAACCCCCGATAACATTAACATTGAAAGAGAATAATTATGGAAGCAAACCCTAAGCCTAATAGCCAATCAAGGTAGCGTATCACTCTCTAGAGTTAGCATACCAAGCAGAAAGCCCAAACCATAACCAAGAGAGACTCCAAGATTGAAACCAAAAATACAAATTGCAGTAGCTGCAACTGCATCTACTCTCCAGACTTGCTCACAGCAAAATTTCCGTAGTTGTGAGTTGTGTGTGTCAAATGAGCTCTGGCATCCTGTATTTATACTACTCCTCCTTATCTATCTAGACTGACTTCTCATTCTGGAGGATAAACAATCAATATTAAATATTCCCTTTAGATGACTTGTCTTCTAGGGTTATGTCCAATGCTTTAGGTTTCTTCTTGCTTCCCAAAATATTCTATTCTTGTCAAGGTTACATGTGGAGGTGAATACTTCCCGCAACTACCATAATATCAACAGTCCCTCCTACCTAGGGAGGTGTTCAAGGCAATGGTATTGAGCACAAACATACCATTCAACCGGTGGAATCATCATAGCCATACAAGATATCTCATGATTAGATCATGAGCACCATCATCACTATCAGTATCATATGATAGCATCAACTGCATCATCTCTCGAACTGATACTCTATTTGAGTAATCAAGCATGATGTTGAATAAGCCACTCACTCCACATAGTGATACAAGAACCATCATTTTAATCCAGACATATGTCTTAGAAGAATAACTATTCCAACAGATGTTGGAAGTTACATCATGGGCTACAAGGAATATTCTTATAATCCAGACATACGTCCTAGAAGAATGTCTGTCCATCAACACACTTACTATCCATCTAGCTGATAATCATGTTCAACTCTACTGATATTCTACATGGAAATCCGAACAATGTCATTCAATAGAACACAACTGTGTCTATCCATAGTTGTACGCAACTACTATCCAATGGTACACAACCACATCAAGTATCACAAGGCTACTTAATCAATGAGACATAGTCAGAACAAGTGGAACACATACACCACAGTAGCATACATCTACTATCTAGAGACATACAATCTCCATAGAAATCATATCATTTGATATCAACCTACATAAAACAATATTGTGATATAAATTGATTCATTTGGGCCATTCTTCCACTCACATCTGTGAGATTTTGAAGAACATCTGCCCTCAAAATGTAAAACATCAGCCATGGGCTATCTGGACTATTATTTTTAGGAATAGAAGAACAATTGTCCCTAATTTATGAGTCTGTACCATTCACCTAATTGGGCCATTCCTCCGACACTAGTCATAGTGCAACCTGGAGAGAATGAGTCTGCCCTAGGGAATGTCTGTCCCTGATTGTTGAACTTGGAACATTCACCTAACTAGGCCACTCCTCCGACACTAATCATAATGCAACCTGGATAGAATGAGTTTTCCCTAGAGAATGATTTTCTAGACCATTTTCTAATGGAAATTATTGTCCTACACCAACCTCCAAAATGGACCATTCTTCGAAACTGCTCACAACTGTGAACTTCGAAAGAATTGTTTCCTGGCTAGGCGGACCATTCTACTTGACCACTACTCAGAGTGACTTCCAAGAAGAATGATTGTCCTATACCATTCCCCCACACTAGCCACAAAGGAAATATATGTCTATGGTACATAAACAATCTATCGAACTATTTTCTTTACGAAAATTATTGTTCGATCTAGACCATTTTCCAAATTGGAAAATGCCTGTCCGTCAGAAATATCAAACCACTTTCCGAACTGGAAAGGAATGCTCATCCCAGACCATTTTTTGAACTGAAAAATGACTATCCATAAATCAAGAACACATTCGTTCTCTGCCCCAAACTAGGAGTAATCTCTTCCTTTTTCAATAAGGATTTCATCTCCATAAGCCCCAACTTGTTTCTTAAGTACAAACAATTTTTCATCTTGGAAAGAGGCTTTACCAAAATATCTGTTATCTTCTCATCTGTGGAGATATATTGGAGAACCACTTCTCTCTTTTTAGACTGCATCATGGAGAATGTAATGCTTTATCTCAATGTACTTCAATCTATCATGGAACAATGGTTTTCTATGAAGGTTTCATGTAGCTCTGATGATTACAATATATCATGGTCGAATTCAACACTTATGTTTCCTTCTAGCTCATGACATCATGGCAAGGATCAAACTGAAACATATCCAAGTATCACTATTGGAGTTACTTCAAAAACACCTAGGATTTATTTTTCCTAAGGTTTTTCCTTGTTTATTATTCATAATTAGTCATTATCCAATCCCCTATCTTTTAGGAGAGAATATTCCACCTGGAGAATATTATCTTTTAGTTGACAGTTCAGTTTGACTAGTTGAGTTGAGTCTAGATGTTGCATTTGTTTTATCACCATGCAACATTGGCATCATCGCCATTCTAATGCACACTTGCCTTGGGATCATCACCAGACTGGAACATTACCCTTGATTCCCTAAGTTAACTCATCACTACTCTCTATTCAATCAGTTAATTGAAGAGTAATTGACTAGTTAACTCAGCTAGGTGGAAGTTCACTCTTGTAACTGATGGTGTGTGTTCATATCACTCTAGACCACCACTATGGCATAGTAGTTACTCATGCATCCTATATCTATTGTAAATTATTCACTCTTTGAGTGTGGAATATGGTTAATGAGAATTCTTCCATTCTTTCTCTCCTTCTTCTTCTTTCTTCTATTCACTCTGCAAATGTGTGTATTATTGTTTAGCTAGATCTATTCTGTGTAGGTTCAACACATTTACATGGTATCATAGCCGACGGACTTCTAAGAAAAAGCTACACCAAATTATTTTTCCAAGTACTAAAGATTTAAGAACGCTGAAAAGATGGAATTTATGTTTTACTCACTGATAATACTTCTCATGCTTATTAACTATTTGGAGTGGAAGCAAAAGATTCTACTTATTTTCATAAGTAGAGGTTTATACAAAATAACCATGGCAATGGAAGTAGAGCTGGATTTTGTCGATGAGAAAAATGACTTTCTCAATAGACAATATATGGCCATAGGATTTATCTGCTTGTCTATTTCTCCAAAAATTCTCCACCAAGTATATGATGTCATACAAGAATCAAATACAAATGAATTATGGACCAGATTGGAGGTTCTATTTTGGAATAAAGAAGATTTTGAATATTTCATGCAGGAGGTTGAATGGATAGAGCCAGAAGAGAAACTGTCAGAAGATCAAGCTTGTTATTATGAAGAGTCTTCTACAAAAGTATTTGCACAAATTTGTATTCCATTAAATGAAGATGATGTCTAATCCATTTCAATTTTTTTTCTGAAATTCATGTGGAATATATATGGCATGCATCTTAGGAGTCACATGCAGATACTTTTCCATGCGCAATGCATGCATCTCAGGAGACAGAAAGGGAGCTGCGCACGTCAGACTAAATTATGATATTTTCTGAGAACAATTTGCAGAAACAAAT
>JASDQU010506648.1:87199-106896 GCA_032191745.1 Picea mariana
AAAAAGATTTCATCTGATTGTTATCTGATTCTATATGCTATTTTAGACTAGCTACAGAATCAGATGATTATGTAGCTAAGTCTGTAGAATCAATTTTTTAGTGTTTTGTTACTGAAATATCTTTCTAATTTGATACTTGTGTTCTATTGTAGGTAAATTCGAAATTGCAATTGAGTTGTTGAGCAGTTAGGGGATGTTTCAAAGATTTTACTTGCATTTTATTTTCTTATTTTAGGAGATTTTGGGATTTTTCCCTGATTATGTAAAACTGTTTGATAATTATCCACAGGGATGTTTTACCCTGTGGAGAAACTTATATATACTTATGATTTTTGTAATAATGTACATCCTCATTCATGGGAGAACAAGGATATGGAATTCTAATGCAAACTGGAGTAGAATTGATGTTTTGTCACAGCTTTAGCTTTTCAATATATCAACGTTTTGTTTCATGTTTTGTATATCATTTTGTCTATGATTTATGACTACTTTAGCTATCTAGATCATGTGCAAATGATATAATTTTAATCATTGTAATCCATTATCTTGTCTCTTCCAATCGTATAAAATACATAACAATTGTTAGTTCAGTTTGTGAATGACAGGTTTATCTTCTTCATTGATTGAATTATCAAATATAAGTTTCTTGCATAACAGGTTTCCCTTATTGCAGAGATTTATACATCTTATAGATGTTATGATATTTTTTATGTCTTGTTTGTCCTGCAAACCAACTCGAAGAGCAGCTCAGCTGATCATTTACGAGAGGCTATTGAACCAATCTGGTGCGAGTTTACTTCCTCCGACCAGCTTCAGAGTCATCACACACGGGACAAATTAGGAGCGTTTCCAGGTCAACTAGTCTTTTCTTTGTTGTTTTCATTAAGTAGTTTAGTTTAGATATAAGTTTAATTAGATTTATATTAGATTGCTTAATTTTAGTAAATATATTAGATCGTTTAATTTCAGTAGTTTTATTTCTTTTTCATAAAATAAAATATAAAAATCAAAAAACATATCTGGTTGTCTTAGGACAGAAAATATATGAGTTTTGTAGGTTTTAATTAAATCTGTAGATTGTTTATAATGTACATTTGTGAATAAGTAATATTGCAACTGGTAATTAAATAGTTGATTTGAGTTATTATAATAGTAATTAGTAGATTGTATATAATAGTTAGAATAGTTAGTTTAATTTAGTAGTTTGTTTTAGAGAGATTAGTTTAGTTAGTTTTGTTTATATTAGTTAGTTTAGTTAGTTTTAGTTAGTTTATATGTTTTAGTTAGTTTAGTTAGTTTCATTTGTTTTAGTTAGTTTAGATTAGTTTCTCTTTGGTTTTCTTAAAAGACCTTAGGGCGGCCAATGGAGCCGTTCAACTCGTCAGGGTGGTCCATTCCAAATGGCTTGGGTTATTTAGACAACCCCAGACCGGTTCCACTCTCCCAGTTGACGGACGGTTAGTTTTGCTCGTCAACACACACCTGTACGACAAAAGCAACGTCCATTACACCCATCCAAAGTGTTAACAATCAAAGCTGATATTGAAAAATTACGTGGTGCAGGGTTCATATACCCCATTGCATATACATCATGGGTCTCCAACCCCGTCCTTGTTAACAAAAAAATGGCACTATCCACGTTTGTACAGATTTTCGTGATCTCAATCACGCCTCTCCCAAAGAAAATTTTCCAACACCCTTTATCAACCAAATTATCAATGATTGTGTCGGCCAAGAGGCTTTTTCCTTCATGGATGGTTTCTCTAGCTACAACCAAATTCAGATTAACCCAGCCGATCAATACAAAACCACATTCACTACCCCCTGGGGAAATTTTGCATATCATATCATGCCTTTTGGGATCAAGAACACCAGTGCCACTTTTCAACATGCCATGACATACATATTTCATGATCTGGCTCAAATCATCCTCACCTACTTGGATGATCTCACCACTTGATCTAAGAAACACACTCAACATCTTGATGACTTATGCATTGTCTTTCACACGTGTTGTCAGTACAATATCTGCTTGAACCCTCTTAAGTGTGTACTTTGCATCACCGTTGGACACCTCCTTGGGTTCATCGTCTCCCAATATGGCATCACAGTGGACCCCCTCAAGGTCCAAGACGTCACAAAAATTCCCCCCCCTTGGAATTTATGCCAGCTGCAAAGCTTACAAGGAAAAGATAACTTTTTACGCTGCCTTGTCCCCAATTATGCCACTTGGGAACACAGTTTCCTTCGCCTCTTACATAATGATATCGCATTCCAATGGGATGAACATTCCCAAACCAATTTTGATGATCTCAAAGCATCCCTCTCCAATGCCCCATTGACTAGTCCACCCAACTATGACCACAACTATATCCTCTACTTATTGGGCCCAATCGTCTCCATAGTAGGAGTTATCGTCCAATTAGGGGATGACAACTAGGAGCATGTAACTTACTATATTAGTAAAAACCTTTCAAGGCCACCCTTGAAATACAATCACGAAGAGAAACTCACCTTTCCAGTTGTCCTTGCAGTCCAGAAACTGYACCATTACATCCTACTTCTAACTACCAAGGTCGTAGCAGATTCCAACCCCATGCAATACTTTCTCAGTCACTGAAAAATTAATGTAAAATTTTCTTGATGRATCWTCATCCTTCAGGAATATGACCTCGAAGTTTCAACACCCAAGAGCAAGAAATCCMTCATCCTTGCCGAACTCATTATGACATTTCCTTCTGATACTACTAGCTCTATCATAAATACTGACTTCTCTGATGAACACCTCTTTTTCATCCCTTTGAATGATCCTTGGTACGACGATCTCCTCATCTACCTCTAAACAAAGAAGTTCAGAAACTACCTCTCCAAGGATGATTGTTGACGTCTTCGGCACCATGCCCCTCGCTACCTCCTTATCGATGAGGGGTCGACACCATAGTTTGTCGATGTTTGACTATTGACGAAGTCGATAGAGTCTTGAATGACTGCCACAATGGTGCCTGCGGTGGCCACCTCTTAGGGATGTCCACTGCCCAAAAAATCATTCGAGTCAGATATTTTTGGCCCACATTGTTTCATGATTGTATCCACACTATGAAGTGATGTGACAAATGTTAGCTATATGCCAACAAAGCAAGAGAAACACCCTCTCTTCTCCACCCAGTCATTACTATCGACCCCTTTTGAAAAAGGTTCATAGAATTCATGATTTGTAACCCTCCATTTAGCAATGGAAACAAATACATCGTTGTGGCAGTCAATTATTTCACCAAGTGGGTTGAAGCCATTCCCACCTTCAACAACACCGTTGACACTACAACATGTTTTTTCTTTAACCATGTCATCTCCTACTTTGGAGTCCCACTACAGTTAGTCTCTCATCATGGGAAACACTTAGAGAATGCGATTTCCTTTGAACTCTCCTCTAGGTTAGGCTACTCCCATGATTTTTCCTCCCCATACTACCCTCAGTCCAATAGATAGGTAGAGGCAGTCAAAAAGGCCCTCAAAACCATGTTACAGTGCATGGTTAACGAACATAAGACCAATTGGTACCATATGTTGTTTTCTGCACTATGGGATTATCGCATGGTAGTTAAAACTACCACTGATTTCACACCATTTCATCTTTTCCATGGGTTTGAGACCACTCTCCCCATCGAGTGTGAAATTCCCACCTTGCACACTGCTATTGAGCTATTACCCAACACTTCTCCAATGGAGTAGCATTTGTTGAACTTAGAGTCGCTGGATGAACACAATCGTTCTTCATTACAGAACAATGAGGCAACGAAAAAATAGTCAAAGGCCACCTTTGATTGCCATGTCAACCTTCGATCATTCAATGAAGGTGACCTCTTCCTGGCTTATGATATCGCTCATGATACCCTCGACCATGGAAAATTCGTGTCACTATGGAATGGACCTTACACAATCCAACATTGCCTCACTAAAGGTGCCTACATCCTATCCTCCCTCGAAGGCCATCCTCTCAAAGAACTCGTCAATGGGTTTTACTTAAAGAAATTTTACGCTTGAGCATAGCCATCCTACAATAGAATTTTTCTTTTTGTACACTTTTTGCAGAGTTTTTAATATTCTTTTTCCTCCATGCCTTGCGTCTAATCTATAATTTTTGTTATTTACAATGCCTCCTCCATCAGTCTACCACATCGGTTACACTGACAAAGCTATCCATTGGACATAGAATCTCACTTTGGCCCTCTATACCCCCTCACATGAACTGCCCCAATCCAGTGGCATATGCCTGGGCTCAACAACCAACAACCAAGTAGAATACATAGCCATCATTGGCCTCCTTGTAGAGGCCAATTTCCTCCATATTCATCACCTTATCATCTTATTATATTCCCAAATTGTTTTCCTCCATCTCAACAATCTGTACCGTGTCCGTGATCCTTGCCTCTTCCACTAATACCTGCAAGTTATACTTTTTCTCGACATTTTGATTCAATCACATTTACACATATTCCAAGGCAATTTAATCAAATAGCAAATAATATGGATAACCTAGTGTTAGATTTGCATTTATCCCATCAAGTTACCATTACACATACATAACCCATCAAAAATCTGTCACAACATATAAATTAGACATCATAAACAAAAAACATCAACACATGTGAACATCACAAGGATCCCAAAATGTATATCCATATATACATACATAGATACATACATACATACATATATATATATATATATATATATATATATATATATATATACCGGTCAATGTGCTATCAATCTTTACAAAAAATAGTACATGTACAATATCCATAGGTAGGTGAACCACCTCACCCCTTTAAATACAAAATCGGTGTAACAACACCACATACAAAATGGGCTCGCAAGCCTATATAAATACAAAAATACATATAAAGAGGCACTCATGGCACTTCTAGGGCTCCAACACCTGTTTTCCTCTTTCAAGGAGGTACCCTACCAACTATGGGTCCCTCAGGCCCTGGAGCCAACCCCCTAGTCATCATCTCCCCCTCTATAGCTGCTCTGCAGATCAGGGTTCGTGACTCTACCGGAAGGCCCACACACCGCTTCAGGACTCCCTCGTCCTAGATACACATCCACATGCCCTTGGGCACTCCCTGTAGTACCACCTCCAATCAATGATGAAAGTCCTTGAACTCTCCCCGGGCCCCCGTCGGAGGAGCATGTGATGGAACTGCACTCGGATCATCAAAATGACGTCTCCTGTCTGCTCTCTCATCATCTATCGATCCCAGGCTAGCCTCATCCCATTGTCATCTCTCCCCTACCCAAAACTCTCCCCATGGTGATCTCATAGGTGTCTGTGAGGTCCCACATCTACACACAAAACAAACAAGTGATAGAATCAACATCCATCTATACATAAAGAACATGCTATACTATCTAAAAGATAAAAAAATCAAATATAACACCATACCTCTGCGATCGAAAACCTCTTCGAGGGGTAGCACCATATCTGGATCCTCCTAGAAGTCCACCCCACTATATGGGTATCGGACTATGATATGTGGCATTTGACACCACACCCATGCAACCTCGGTTGTAAAATAATGGCCATCCTCCCCACCACCATGACGAACCAAAATCATCACCCACCACCTCAGTTGTATCTCTCGCACACTAGGTGCATCCAATAGCACTCTAGAGTGCAACAATGCACTCTCTCCAAAAACCATGCTACCAATATGGACCCAAAGGAAAACTCCCCTAAGTCAACAACTTGACACCTATTGAGCTGCCCCACCATCTTGGAATGTAGCATCAAGCCCCAGGAAAAATGCTCACCCTCGAGTGCCCTCTGCATGATCCTTAGCTTACCCCCACTAATTCGATGAGTAGCGAGAGATCCATACACTATCAAAATAATTGGTGAAATGCACCGATGCATAAGGGCATCCATCACCCCTATCCTGACCACAAAAGTTGACATAAAGTCCTCTCCACTACAATAGGTTTAGGCTAAGACAACCAACTATCCATCCTCGATTAACATGGGTTCTGTCAGTAGTAGGGTTCCCTGAAAAGTACACATCCTCCATCGCCGAGAATGCGATATTCTCACCCTGGACAATGAAACACTACAGATCTGGACTCCACATCAAAATCAGGAACTACAACAGGTACTCCTATGCCCACACTAGTGAACACTCAAAAAACTTCAGCAGCCCATAGGCTTCCAAAGCGCCCCATACAACCGACTCTTCATCTCTCATTGCCTCTCTCAGGTGTCCCCATTCCCTCTCCCTCCAGTGGATCAACATCATCAAAGGGTCACCTACATCCACACATACAATATTTGATCAGCCATCACAACTCATAAAAACACCAAACTCTCCAAAACCAATAAGTTTTTACACCCTTAAACTTTGCCTCAAAGGCGTGGCTTTTTTCGCCATAGGCATGCACATATGTGCACCTATTCATCCCACAGTTGCACACTCATGCGTGACTATTAGAAATATAGGCGCACACACATGCACCCCTATAACACACACAGACACACATCGTAGCACACTTGTTCGCTACACAGTTGCGCACACATGTGCAACTGTTAGTAACACAACCACACATGAATGCGTTGATGTGCTTTGAACAGACGCACATTCCATGCACACCTATTTTACCCACTTGGGTGGCCCCATGTGTGTCCCTCCCAATTATAGCCACACAGTCATGCTCACGAAACATTCGATCACCCGTGCACTAGGGGGTATACCCTCACAAAACCCCCTTGTATAACTGTCCATACAAGCCCTACCCAAAAATGAAACCCTAACTACTATGTAGGAGGATACGACCACTAACTTGACACTCATTGATCCTGAATCAATTGGCTCAATCTCCTGAAATCTCCAAATCTCTCCTCAAACCTCTCGTCAATCCACTATAGCAACAGGTACAAATGAGGTGTCAATGTGGGCCCTATAGCTATATATAGTCCCTTTTTCCAAACTTCCATACTCAATTCCAGAAGCTTTGAGCATCTGTTTTCCGATCTATCTTCAACTATGGGACCAGGATCCCACCACCTACATAGTTACATTTCCTGGGACACCATCCATCCTCAGCCCCCATGGAGCATTTTTCTCACATCACGCTCAAGTACACATGCTCATGCTCAAAATTCTCAAATACCTGTTATATATTCTTTACTTTCAGATATCGTTCATGGTAGGTATTTGGTTTTTGATGTGTGCAGGAACTTGGTCATCACCCACCAACATGGCCCTTTCAGGTATAAGATTTCTATTGGCATGTAATTTTTGTTGGGGAAAATTACCCTACGGACTAGCAAATAAAGTTCAGACTTTGCATGCAGATATGACATAATAGAAATTACTTTTTACCTTCATCCCTAGATTTAAATCCCCTTTTCTTAGTAAATGCATGGAAATATCAACCTACCTCGTTCTCGACATTTGATGTCAATCCTCTGTTGTGCTCGATTCCTTGTTCACAATAGTCCTTCCAAAGTTGACCTGCATCCAAGACAAGAAACAACTATGCATGCATACTACTTATGTACTAACGGGTTAGAAATCCAAACATATACTGATCAAACTATAAACAGTTCATGAATTGGGATGAGAAAAGCATTCTCTTTATTACTTAGAATGAGTCAACTTACAAAAATTAAGACCGGCCACCGCTCCTTGAACCTGATCCTAGGCTCCTCTTATTCCATCCTTCAACTGCTTTGCTTTGAATCTCCTTTGGCACAAGGAAAGGCTAAAGGGTTGGGACAATGGGAATACGTAAATGGGCAGAGTTTCTTTTCTATATTTTTCCTCTTCCAAATGGGACCCCTACCCCTTATTTTATAGGCTAGAAGGAGCTAGGTATTTTGATGAACCCTCGGCCATGCATGGCCGGGAGTTTCAGTTAACTCACCCATGGATTTTTGTTTCGTCGACAACTTTATTTTCTTCATGCTTTTGTTGTTCCACATGGGTTGTTTTGGGTCATCCAGTGTGTACACACATGCAGTAATGGATTAGGGTGCGTGGGCCTTTATAAAAGAGGATTTTCAAAGAGTTCTTCAGCAGTGCTTTGGCAAAGAACAGATATGAGTTGGCCTGATGACAGGTAAGCATGTGTGGTGCAATTTAGGGTTATAATAGATGCCCCCTAATGTGTGAGGTCAGAAGAGCATTTGATGGCTGAAATACATTACCAATATTTACTGGTGTGTTGAACAATTGAGCCCAAGGATCAGGAACTAGGAGGTGCCATCTGCAAAATAACAAATGTCTCACCGAGGCGGGCTTACTCATGCTCGGGATAAAATAGAACCATGGCTACCAATCAAATACACTGTAGATCCATGTCAAATAACTATAAAGGGTAGCCATGAACAATACATAGTGGAGATACATCTCGAAATCAGAAAGATATACATATAGAGTATCCATCTTCCAAAAGTTGATTTGGCCCAATGGCTAGAGATGAGATATTCAGAGATCGAGCAACAACTTCAAAATCTTAAAATATGGGGTAGGAGTGTAATATGAGTGTACGGCTGCACTACCCAGAGGTCTTCAATGGATCGTCGGTCATGGACTTGATAATCTTGATGATCATACGGAAGGCTTCAGTGATTTTGAACAAGGACTTGATTGGATGTTCAGGATGGTCGGGTATGTGGACAAGAGACACATTGCAGAGGGGCTGACTCAGGCTTGGTAACAAACTTCCCTTGGATAGTATCACGACAAATAATGAGACTCGGATAGCATGGCATTAATCATAAGTCTACGAAGTAGGAGGCAATGCAAACTCTCCATATGTTTGGAAGGCTAGCCAAATGGTGGAGGACACAACTCTATATAGCGAGAAAAGATTCCAAAGGTCGTACTACATCCCATAGTCTGATGAACAAATGGACAGATGTGTTTTATCAAAGGGCGACTCATTATTCTGCCAATAAAAATAATACTTTTCCCTTCCTCTTTTTGGGGTATATTAGAATTTTTTTTTGTCTTTTTCAGTAATTTTGGGAAAAAGAATAAAGGAATATTATGTTACAATGGAGGAATGAGTATTGCAAACATACTAGTTCAAGGCACAATGACAAGATTGATGTTCTAGTAAAATGATACTTGGGAAAAATCCTTCGACGGCCAAAGGTGTTAATATGCAGAAGCAAATTGTTACAAGGCTGGCATATAAGGTATGCAAACGCAGTTAACAAAACACACAATGGTAACGTCCTTCGATGTAAGTTTAACGAGCCCAGGGAAGGTAAGCTCGGTGGTTTTTCATATTTAGAGAGTCTGAAAAAACATAAAAGGAGACTCCATTGGGGTACCTTTTTCGAAGATAGTCTAGTCAGTTTGAAAAAGGGTAAACTAGCACCGATTAGACATCGATTCAAAACCATTTTAACGAGTGTGACAAGGACAAGATCACTTGGCTATTTTTCATTTTTAAGGAGTCTGAAAAAAGATTAACTATGGACTCTGTTAGGAATTTTCTTCTGGACCAATTTAACGAGTGTGAAAGAATAAGGTCACTCGACAATATTTTCAATTTTAGGGAGTCTGAAAAGAGCCTAAATATGGACTCCGTGGGGGTTTCTTTTTCATAAGTTTCATCCCTCAGGCCCAAAAAAGGGATAAAATTATACATGAGAGTACTCTTCTAAAGAATGAAAGTTTCATAGAGTATACCTTTGTTCGTACAGTTGATCGTCCAAACCGAAAAAGGGGTGAACTATCACCGGACAGACGTGACTTCAAATTTCAGTTTAACGAGTGTGAAAGGCCACAAGATCGCTCGACAATATTTTCATGTTTAGAGGGTCTGAAAAGGGCTTAAAAGGAGACCCGTTATTTCTTGCGAGTCCTAAGTATGTGATCAAGAGCGAAGAAGAATCATGCAAATGAGGCTCAAACTCATATTCAGGAAATACTATAAGGACTCCTGAGCCTACAGTGTGTTAGAGACGGCATGGACACCATAATGCAACCAGGACCTACCTAGGGCATTCATGTTTTGGTAAGCTCTACCGCTAAGTTGCGACACTTCTAAAGAAAATATGATGGTTATGTGTCACAACTTGATGGGATCGATCCTATGGTAGAGGAAAAAGACAACGAGACACAAAAGTCAGGGTAGCAACCTAACCTATATGCTCAAGTTGATTCTTGGAAAAAAATTCATGGACCATCAAAATTTTCTCAAAACTCGAAAAAAGTGTCCCAATACCTGATCAAATCCCTCTCATATAAATATTGAATCACTCTAAATGGTTTTTGGTATAAAGAAACTGATAAGGGAGGCCAAAAAAGTGATAAAAAGAGGCAAAAAAGTCTATAAAAAGAAGTTGGCAGCTCATTATCACCAAAGCTGATTTGGAAATTGACTCTGGAGCCAAAAGACCCCCTTTGATAAAAACAGTGATTCCAGGAGCTACAGTGGACGAAATGAACTTCCTCTTGGACCAAGTAAGTACAAACTCCCCTATCTAGCTATTCAATGCTTTAATTTTTCTTTTGATTTCATTTTTTGGGTGGGCGTCGACCTTTAAGAGGTCGGCCCTAGGTCCACATGGGCTGTCTATGGATAGGACACATGTACAGGCGACTTTCACCTCGATAGCACACATGGAACCCCTTTTATTGTCAAAAAGAACTAAAGAGCAGTCATTGACCCTCCTGAACTTGGTTGTTTTGGCAGGATGTATGTCCAGTTGAGGGAAAGGGGGCATGAAGCAGTTAGTGAGTTGGTTGTGGGAGATCTGAATGTCATGGCCACATTGATGTAATGTGGTTTTCTTAAGTTCTTCTTGTGTCCATTTATGTGAGTGCAACCGAGGCTACTGAATGCTTTGATTGACTATTGGCACCTTGATGTAGAGGCCTTTATGCTAGAGGGGAAATCACTAGTGCCCACCACTGAGGATATCTATTTTTTGAATGGCCTCTCAAGGAGAGGGGAACCAGTCAATTTCAGGATGTTTCCAAGAGGGCCGCTTAATATAGCAGACTTGATAGCCCTGCACCATGAGGCTGGGACTAATTATTTGAGCTCCTAGGTGCCCATCAATAATATCACTAACCTATCACTACAAGCGATATTATTATTGATTGGGCGGATTACCGATTCAGGAGCCTTGCATTAGGCGTCTCGCGTACATATGAACTATGCTATCCAGTGCTTGAATGCATAGATTTTTGACTAGATTACCACACTACATGAGTGTATGAAGAGGCAATTGACAGATTGTCGACAGTGGACACATAGGAACTTCGGGTTCGGGACGATTTTGTGTTCATTCTTCTTTGAGAGAGTTCCGATTTTTAGTCCTCGGAAAGTGGTATGAGGACATCAGGCCTCTTTTCCTTCTATATGTAGATGGGAAGTATTACTGCTGTGACAGGGTGGTGGAAGGACCAATGATTCCTTCGATGATGAATTTTTTGCATGGCTGTCATGGAGGATCCCTGTGATCAAGGATTACCCATATGCGGGGATAGACTTTTCTAGAGATCCTGAGATACCTTGCCTTCTGATGAGGAGCGAAGGGAGATGGGTAAGTCTCCACCTTTGTAGTTTTTTTTTTTGTATATGTAATTTTTATGTCGTTTTTTTTATATATATCACTTTTTTTTATATGCTAGAGTATTTGACAGATATACGTTTGTTGCATGCAGATGTGGGACCAGTGTGACCTGTCGATTTTGCACGGAACAGGCGTCGTCCTCAACCAGAAGCCGCAGCTGCCACAACCGGGGCACTAGCAGTAGCAGTAAACCTCCTAGTTGGCGAGGCTGAGAGGGTACTTAGATGAGTTGAGAAGAACTTCACTGCACTCACTCGCACATTCCCAATGGTAGAGATAGAGGACCTGCTGCCATCCATGTAGCCTCATGTAGTGGGGGCACCTTGGATGTGGGTCCGATTGTTTAGGTGTTTATCCCATGCTGTGGACTATTATAATAGGGCCCATAGGCCCTAAACCTATTTAGACTTTTTACATGCCACGAGCACTACTTGCATATATTTTTTGAGGGCATAAGCCCTGTGACTTGTTATTGGTCCTATTTTTGAGGCACTTGTGTCCATCTATGTACTCTAGATACTTTATGATGTTATATATGGTTTTTCGATCTTTTGTGTCTTATGGATCATGTGTGAAAAAATGTATTTAAATGCTTATGTCAATGTTCTTTTATATGTGTTCAAGATTCCAATCTAAAATTTGATTAGCTAGAGTATCTGTAATTTGGTTTAATCTCCTAGGAACATGAAAATATGTAATATAATAAAAGTTTCGTTCTAAGAGACGTATCCTAAGGAATCATCGGTGTAAGGTTGGATCATGAACTTGGTATACTCTGTTTAGCTGAGACACAACCAATTGAGTGTTGAGATAGACCCAGAGAGGAGAGATACCCAATGACAAGGCATCACAAAGCAACTCAATAATTGCACTATACTCGGTGACATTATTTGTGGTGTCACCTAAGCATATACCTCTAGAAGATAACAACTAACCCTGAGGTGTAAAGATTACCCAAGCTGTGGAGGCAAGCCTCTGAGTGTGCCGACTAGCACTGTCTGCATATCCAACAAACACCTCAGAATCACTTGACATCTTCCATATTGACGAAGGATAACATCAATGACATGTCCATAACACTTAAAAGAAACTAAAAAGTAATAGTAAAAAGACTACACATATGTTACAAAAAGTTACCCACAATGACCTGCCTATGAGTAATACTTCTTAAGGTAAAGCCCATTTCTAAGGTCTTCCAAAGCATTCCCTTCAAAATCAACCAGATGATAAGCACCCTTTTTTAATACCTCTTTTATGATGAAAGGTCTGAACCACATGGGTTTGAATTTTCCTGCCCCCAGGGGGTCCTTATCTTGGTCATAGACCAGGACGAGGTCACCTTCAAAGAAAATTCGAGGAGGAACAAACCTATCATACTGACACTTGACCTTATGTTTGTGAGCCTTGTTGGCCAGGGCCGCATCACAGCATTGATCATCAAGCTGCTCAAGGCATACTAACTCCTCTTCAAGTGGAGAAGTGTCTGGCAATAATTATACTACCAATTTTAGAGATGGGATCTGACATTCGATGGGAAAGACTGCATACATCCTGTAAATGAGTTGAAAAGGTGAGAAACTGGTTGCAGTCTTAATAGAGGTTCGGTAAGCCCATAATGCTGAGTATAACATCAAATTCCAATTTGACTTGGTTGAGTTGATAGTTCCCTGTAGAATAGTCTTAAGAGTTTTGTTTACAGCTTCTACCTGCCCATTGGCTTGGGGGTAGTAGGGTGATGAATGCTCTTTCTGTAACCCAAGATTGGATGTTAACTCAGTCATCATTTGGTTTTGAAAGTGATTGCCATGGTCAGTAACAATTTCTCTCGGGACGTTGAACCTTGCTATAATCTAGTTGAATAAAAAGAGAGTTGCAGTCTCTCCATCATCTTTAAACATTGGCATATCTTCGACCCACTTAGTGAAGTAGTCAATAGCTACGATGATATAGCGGTGCCCCCTTGCTGAAAGGGGGTTTCAAGTAGTGTAATAAATCCCCCATTTGGTGAAGGGACCAACTGTGATGACATGAAACATGGGAGTGGGATGTGACCTCATCCTTCGAGAGAAGATTTGGCACAGATGGCACTTCTTGACCGATTCCATACAATCTTTGATAAGTGTCGGCCAGAAGTAACCTGCTCATAGAATCTTTTGTGCTATTTCCAACCTAGATAGATGACCACCACAAGCTCCGGTATGGAAATCATTGAGCACGATGATTGCCTCCTCATGTGTGAGACATCAACATAATATGCAGTATACACCTCTCTGATGCAATGTATCATCGAGTATGAGATAATTCTTATCCTGATGGCATATACGCCTATGCTCATCATGAGAAGTAAAAGTGGGGCACTTCAAAGTTTGGAGATAGATAAGTATATCTCTGTACCAAGGATCTGAAGATGTGATAAAAAACATATCTCCCCAGATAGGCGATTCTTCAGGCACAACATCACCTGACTCAACTAGAAGTTCTGAAATAAGCTCTGTGAAGACCAATGACTTTTTGGACTTCGCTGAAATGAAGTCTAAGTCAAACTCCTGGAGGATGACTATCCATATACTGATTTTTCCGCCTATAACCCATTGTGTCAACATATACTGGAATGGATTCACGATAGCAATGATGGTGGTCTTGCAAAACATAACATAATGATGGAACTGTTGAACAGCGTGAACTGTTGGCAACACAAGTTTTTCGATATGAGAATAATTGAGTTAAAGTCCTACGAGGCCTCAACTCAGGTAATAGATAACGTATTCTGAGAACAAATCATCTTCCTAAACTAAAACCATGCCAATGGTTGACTCTGCGGCAATCAGATATAATAAGAAATCTTTATTATAGTTAGGTGACCATAGTAGAGGGGCAATTGTGAGGGCATGTTTTAATGCGTCGAAAGAGTGCTAAGTGGCATCGTCCCAATTGTTGCACCTCTTTCGTCACCTTGGTGAGAAAATAAGAGGTGCTTTCAAGCTCAGTTGGGTCTTTTGAGTAGGACAACTGTAGAGAAAAGAGTTAGAGAAAGAAAAACAAAAACTATGATTAAGAATTAAACTAGTAGATGCAATAAAAACAAAAATCATGAGCATAGGGACATAGAAATAAAAAGAACAAAAAGACCCATGTCATGAATGTTTGAGGCTGATCTATTGATGAAAACAAAGCACCAAGAAGAAAGGGGACTATGAGTCCCTTCTTCCTCCAAGGGAAGGCTCTTAGACCCTCACTAGCTAGCTCTTCTTACAACAAAGAAAGTGGAAAATGGTGATGAAAGAACTCTTTACAAATCCACTCAATGGTGAGATGGACTGCCCAATGTAATGGTGCCAATATGATCTTGTCAAGGATGGAGTCCTTAAAACAATATAGGCAGCATAACATTACTTTGAATTCCTTGAGAAAATGAGGTCCATTCATGGCTTTTTATAGCATTGCATTGGGTTATTGTGTAACTGCTTTGTAGTGTGAAAAGAGGCCATTTAGGGCATTATTAGGTCTTTGACCATCCCACCAGTCGGATCTAGCCCAGATTTGAGGGTCAAATCGGCTTGGGAGCTGAACCATAAGTGGTTGGGAGGCCGACCACTTTCATAAATGCACCGTTTAGAAGGTGCATGGATTTTTGCTCTAACATTTGCGCATCGTGCACATATGCGTGATTTCTACGTTCTTGTTCCGTGCATGTGCACGCACGCCCAATGTCTTCAAAGTGCTCTTCAAATTTTCACTACTTTCTCTAGTTTTTTGACCTTTTTGAATGTTGTGGTATTAATTCATATTCATGAATGACTTCATCACTGTTTGACAATGCTGAGTTCTTGTAACCATGTGCTGACGAAATTTCAGTGATAACAGATGCCCCCTGATGGATGAGGTTAGGAGCATATGTATAGCCGAAATCCATCAATGTTTCTTCTACTAAGAATGTTGTTGTAAGAGAGAGTAATAGTGTGATTGTCCAGAGCGATCCGTTGGAGGGAAAAAGGAACCAGTAGGACCCGACCTTCTATGAGGTGCGCAAAATAGAAAACTATGTACAAACGAGACGGGCATGCCCCATGCTCGTGTCATGTAACTCTAAAAAAAGATGGCTGAAGTGTTGGAGTCAAAAACTACAGTGCCCTCGGGAGCGGTCGTGATAGAGGCAGGAAAAAATTCTACAAATGAACATGCTCTGAATAGTAGGCATTGATCGCGGTAATAAGTAGCAGCGATGATGTGGGCAAGGAGAGCCCGGTCAAGTTCAATGGTCTTCAGGAAATAAAAGAACTAACTGCAATAGTCGCAAAGTAAGACCCACCGTAACATGAGAAAGTGTTGGCATCGAATGTTATGGGGGTCAACGACAACAGGGAGCAATGTTGTTTCATCATGTGTCGTCCGAGATCTCTCATTGAATAGATAATGAGAATCAAGATACTTTCACCCTTCTAGAAAATTGTGCTGATGTTGACAAAAGGGGAACACGACTCCCAGAAGAAAAGGGCTTCGTGAAATATATTGAGGTGAGGAAGTGGCGGAGGTACATGGACAAAGTCAAGAAGTAGGAGGACTCAAGAATACCCCTTGGTTGGAGGGTGTATGAGATAAAAAGTTTCCGCAACCGTGTAATGAGGTTGAGTGTCAGGGGGACGACAAGACCGGTGATAAGTTGTGCCAGAGGTGAGACAAGGTGAACAAATTCAGAGAGTAGAGGTAAGTGACCTATGGGGTACTATGAAGATATGGATGATGCCAGCAAGGGTAGAGGATAAGTAATGCTCCAACCAAGGGTGACATGGGTTGCATTTGGCCAAAAGGAAGGAAGAAAGTCGCTAAAGGTAACGACAAAAAAGATAATGTAATGACCGGAAATAAAGGCCTTTGTACAATAAATAATGAATAATTTGGGGAGAAATGTACAAATACAGAAACAGGTTCCCCGGTGTGATATGGGTTGCCCACATAGGGCATAATTTGCTTGGAAAACTTGATGAAGGGTGGGGGCCCCATTGGTGAGTTTCTGTATGAGGTAGGTGAAATGAAGTTAGGTTCATATATGGGCAAACTGATTATGGAGGAAATGGAGGGTTCATGATACTGCGGAGGTGCGGGTAAAAAATAGAACCAAGAAGGGACAATTGGGGAGTCCGTGTGGGAAATCTAGCAAAATGAGGAGAAGAAGTATGTATTTGATTCATGACATGATGAAAGACTATCAGGACTCCCATCCCTAAAGGGTAATGAAGAACAACATGAGTGTCAAAAGTGTCAAAAGGTGCTATAAATGGGACAACTCATGTGGGTAAGAATGCTACCGGGTAATAGTATCGAAGATGAAAAAATGAAGGTGTGGGTACTGCAGAGCCGGGAATGGGGATCCTAGAGGTAAACATCAGATGGTGTGACTGGAAATGAAAGTGAGATACAATGGGAAAGACTACATGCCAGTGCTGAGTATATACCTAAAGGGGTTGTGCCGATGTATGATGAGCAAGTACCTGCACACATGAAAACCAAATACCCAAAGTGAACAATATCTGAAGAGAATCAAAGATATGAGCATGTATTTGATAAGTGTGACTATGCGCATGTGTACCTGACCATGGTATGAAAAAAAGGCACCCCGAGGGCTCAGTATGAAAAGCAACCCAGGGACTGCTGATTTGTAGGTGACGGGATGCTGATATCATGGCTAAAGATGGATTGAAAAATGGACACCGTGGGCTCCCAGAATGGTGAGTGGAAGTTTGGCAAAAAGCCTATATATAGTTGTAGGGCCCACATTGCCACCTCATTTGTACCTACTGCAATAGTGACTGGACGAGAAATTTTAGAGGAGATTTGGAGATTCGAGGAGGGCAAGGCATCCGATTGGTGATTAGCGAGTTGCAGGTTAGTGGTCTGATCATCCTCCATAGAAATAAGATTTCATTTTTTTGGCAGGGGCTGTATGGAGGGTCGTATAGAGACATTTAGGGGATATGGGACCCACATGCGCGGGCGATCCGGTGATAGGCATGCATATGTGTGTGCCTGTCCATCGAATATACACGCATGGAGGAACAGTAGAGAGAATTTAAGGTGCACTCGAAGGGTGTGCCTGTGATTTGAACAGGCGGGCACAAGTGCGCGCCTGTGGGTTGAATAGGCGCGCACCTAGGCGCATCTGTATGGTAAACAAATGCATGTGGGAGCGCGCCTGTGAAACAAACAGGTGCACACTCATGCACACCTATGTAGTGAACAGGTGCGCATGTGTGCGCACCTATGTAGTGAACAGGCACGCATGTGTGCGCACTTGTGGGTAACAAAACCGCACCTAGGAGGAAAGGTTGAGGTGTATAAAAACAAGTCTTTTTGATGTTATTGATGGTTGCATGAGCTGATATAGGACTCTGTGTTGTCTGCAGGTGGACGGTGGTGATGATGCCAGTGGGGTGGTGAGAGCGAGACTGGTCTCAGCTGCGAGATGCCGTGGCCATTGAGGAGCCCGGTGTGCGTGCGACTTTGGAAACCTCTGGGTTGCTAAAGTTTTTTGAGTGCCCATTGATATGGGCACTGGATTATCTATTACAGTTTTTGTTCCAGATGTGGAGTCCGAAGCTACACTGCTTCCTCATGCAAGGAGAGCAGATCCCCTTCACTGTGGTGGAGGATGTATATTTCTTAACTGGGCTACCATTTCTGGGAATGCTCCTACCAGTGGAGCTGGTGTTTCCTAGGGGTACGTTGCTCGCCACTATTGGCCAGAGGTATTGTTCAGGTCCGAACTTTATGTCCGGGACGGTGGTGAGTATATCGTTGATAGATTCCCTAGCGCATCGTTGTATAGAAGCGATGATTGTATGAGTATAAGGGTCACTGACGACCCAACGGATTAGTGGTGGCCATCTTCTAGTGCTGGAGAGAGTGTTGGCCAGTGACCATTTCACTTGGGGGTTGACGCTGCATGCGAGGATGGTGGTGCAGTTAGACCACTGTCGATCGACGAATATAGGGGAGTTTGCGTATGGGTCCATCCTAGTGGCCTGGTTTCTAGAGAGTGTGCCGATGTTGCGCCCGAGGATTCTATTGGGTGCCCCTGGGGTTCGAGAGCCATGGCTGAGGCGGTGGTCGACGGTGTTACTTGGCCATGGTGGTGGCGAAGGTGGCCACTTCTTTTCAGCAGAGGCAGCATAGGTATGGCATTACCACTATGCTGGGGTGGACTTCCGAGATGATCCGGATATGGTGCTACCTCCAGGAGAGGTTTTTTATCATCGAGGTATGTGGGTTGTATGTTTTTTGTTATATTTTGAGATAGTAGTCCATATGTTTTTGATATATATGCGGATTCTATCTATTGGTTGTTTGTATGTGCAGATGTGGCACTTTGCGGATGCGAGATGGAGATGCAGAGAGCGTCGGCTCATTGAGAGCTGGAGAGACTGTCATGGGGGGAGAGACATCGGCGTGAGGATGCCGTGGGGCGACCAACTGATCTAGAGAGGGCAGTGATGAGGCACCAATTTGATGACCCTGGTGCTGGACCATCACATGCTCCTCCGGCGGCTGCCAGAGTGGAATTTGAGGATATACGTCGTCGATTGGAGACGGTATTACAGGACGTGCCTGAGGGCCTATGGTCTTGTATCCAAGATGAGACATTCCTGGAGCAGTGTGTGGGGGTTTCGTCGCCATGGCGGGCCATTGTGCGATGAGAAACAGTGGTTGCGGCGATGACAAGCGGACGACTTCCACCAGGGCAGGATGGGCCTGTAGGGGGTGGGCCACCACCTCCTAGGGCAGGTGTTGGTGGGCCGCCACCGCCTGAGGGAGGGGCAGGTGGTGGCACTTTAGAGGCACCGTGAGTGGTGCTTTGATGTACATATGGATTTTTTTTGTATATAGGCTGGTGAGCCCACTTTGTACCGAGGTGTTGTATTGGCCTGCAGATATGTGTATTTTTTGTATGAAAACATTCAGATGGCACTGTAGACCTATATATATATACATGAGTATACTTTTTGAGATCTATGTGGTGTTTACATGTTTTTGGTTAATGGTTTGATGATGTCTATTCTATATATATGCTGTGACAGGATTGTGACATGTTTATGTATGTGTAGAG
>JASDQU010506649.1:25625-37574 GCA_032191745.1 Picea mariana
AATTTGGCATCTAGCCGCTACAAAAATAAAAAAAAATTGCGTCGTCGTCCGCGGAATAAACCCTGAAAAATTGCAGACTTTAAAACTTCAATATCTTGACTTCTCAGACTCTGTTTCGAACGATTTTTTTTTTCAACTTGAGTGTTTTTCTGAGAGGAACTCATATCTACAACCTGTTTCTACAAACATAAATATACCAAAATTTTCTGGAATGTCGCGGCCCTCTTTTTTCTTCTCCAAAAGAAAAAGTCTGCAAAAATAAAAAATATTTGACCACAATGTTTATCAAGGAAAGTGCTCTGATACCATTTGTTAAGTACCTAAATAGATCTAAAGATAAATCTCAACAACAAACCAATAATACACAATAGATCCACAAAAAAATATAGAAAAAAACACACTTTATTATTACCAAACCCTTGAGGTAGGGCAACACCATACAATGGATCTTATTATGGAAGGGATCCTCTCCTGTTCACTTGCCTCTTTGAGGGGGAATCCTCCTATTGAGCTACAAATCACAATACAATACTCTCTTCATGTCCCATTACATTGATTGAACCCCTTTATATAGTGCTACCATCACCTAAGAACATTCTAGAGGAGGAATATTCTAGAAGTAGAACCTTCTAAAAAGTCCTCTTACATTTATTATATCTAACTACCATAATGGACCTTATTTAATAATATAGTGGACCTAGTCCACCTTACATTGAATGGACTCCACTATTATCATTATGGGCCCTTTGGGTCCCCCCACTACCTCTCTAGCTACCTAACAACAGTGCCCCATTCCCACTTTTGTTAGGAAAGACTTGGATCAAGAAGGATCCGATCAGAAGGAAAGCAGAGGAAGAAGCCATAGAAAATAAAGCAAGAACTTAGGGATTTCATAGCTAGAAAAATAGACCAACTAATAGAAGAATGAGAAGATAAGTCGAAGCAACAGAGGGCAAGAGAATTAGTTGTCGAAGTTGAAAGAACACAAGAAGGTTTGAAGGACCTATCCATGCAAGAAAGAAGTATACCCACCCTGGAATTAATAAGAGAAGAGGTATTAACTTTGAACCCTTTGAGAGCACATCAGCAATGTGAAGTCACTACGCTAGGAGAAGATAAGAATAAAAATGGAAAGAGAATTCCAAAAACATCTAGAGAGACTCGGATCACAGGAAAGAAGGCAAGGAAGATCAGTAAGAAAAAAGCCAAGTTGGAAAATATACAGGGAGTTATAGAGAATAAATGGAATACTTCACAGGAGGCAAGTTTGCAGGATTTGAACCTCGTCGAAATAGCAGAACTGCACAGAATGGGACTTTGCCCTGGCGAAGCTATATGACCGTTGGAGGTGCCCCGACCGTTAGAAAAACGCTCCGGAACGGTTAGGAAATGCATTTATGGGTGGATGGATTGTGTTTGGGACGTTGATAGCATGCCATAACAGACAGATTCGCATTAATGGAAGCATGCCTACCCATTGGAAGAATCTGTTACGACGCTCACTTATTTAACCCGTCAAACGTTGCGCCGGGACCACTTTTTGCCACCCATGATTATATGAGACAAGAAGAGGAGTGATTGTGTGTCAAGTTGTTTTATCAGATCTCACCATCCATTGTTTACTCCACCTGTCAGTTCGCCTACCTGCCTGTTTAAAATTGAGAATGTCAGGCGAACGCACTAAGTTAGAGAAGTTCATCGAGGAGGTTCTTAATAAGTTTATGGATGATAAAGCTATGTCTGAAGGAGTACAAGTGTCTTCGACCCAGGGACTCCAGTCTTCCCCTTCGATTGGACGACATTCTGGCCGTACCAACCCTGCCACTGAGCAGCGAAGTAAGCATCGTGGAGATATAGCAAATGTAAAGAAGATCTCGTCGATCTTACCAGATTATATCTCATCTTTGGCTGGTGTGGTTAACCGTGATAGCATCCCACGGGACTTCGAGTACACTTTGATCACCGCATACATCTCGAAGGGAATACACGTAGTCGGGAGCCAGTTGGGATAGATCCCATTACTGAAGAACAGTGACTTCAACCTTGGATATAGAAAGAACTATGCAATGCTCGCACCCCACAAATACTTGATGAAGACCACTGGGAAGAAGCCTCACCTGGTCTCCCAGCCATGGATTAAGGAGTTGGTGTAGTCCATTATACTCAATGTGATGAAGATTCCCCATTTTGGTTGACACTAGGAGGCTAACACTTGTGTTAAACTCCACTTTTCGTGCTACCATGGTGGATACCTATGGCTCGACTGACGGATTACTGTGGATCCGGTGTTGATCCACCTAATTATAGGATTAAGCATGCAGGGACCCGACCCTCAACAGTTTTAACCAGAGAAGACCTCAGATCGCTCCCTGACCCAGTGCATCAAGGAATCATATGGAGAAGTTGAAAAAGGGAAGAGAGGCTACAAGGTAGCCTCTATCGAGGATGGCGCAGTGTACCTCACTTTCCAACTCATAGCTGGCAAGCTCATAAGAAAGAATTGCCCCACACAGGTCACTGGGTTCATGGTGGATCTCGCAGGAAAGTGCATGGAGGGAATACAAATGAATTGGGCGAGTTACCTCGTCAATCAGCTCGAGAAATACTGCCACAAAGCTCAGGATTAGGGATATGAATTCCACTTTAGCTGGATACTCATATTGATTTCATTTGTCTCTTGAAAAATGTCGAAAGGATCCACCTTCTCGGAGATTGAACCATCAGAGTCGTTGGCCGCTAGGTTCTCTACCTTGTGGTACACCAGTGATATGTCAAAGCAATGGCAGTCGAACGTCGTGTTCCATGTGTATTATCAGCAACTAAAGGTTGTCATCGAGACATTTCTGTGCATGACACCGCGCACCCTGCACCAGTACCGACCTTTTGTGAAGTTCTGCGAAGATCGGAATTTTATATATATCACTGCACACAGAGATGGGATCAAGGAAGAGTTGCAATCATATTACAAGCTAACAGACGACGACATGGAGCAGATCACGAAGGAGTGGTCGGAGGAGTTCCTTGTACCATTCGATGATGCAGAACTCTCCGACCCTAACATCATAGGAAGCCCCTTGGTCACTCGGGTCGATCATGCTGGACAATACAGTGCGAAGAAGAAAAAGAAAAAGGAGGAAGCTTAGAATATAGAGATTGATGAGGAAGATAGCGCCTTTGAAGAAATTGGATTTGGCTCGCCTGCAGGAGGAGGAGGAGGAGAAGACCAAGAAGAAGAACAAGGAGGAGGGGATGAAGGAGAAAAGTAAGGAGAAGGTGAAGGCAAAGCTACACTACCTAAAGACTCCCCTACTGAAACACTGTAGAATAGGAAGTTTTATCCACAGAAACCTTCGGCAAGAAAGAAGACCCCCGCTGGTAAACCCCAGCTAGAGGCCACACTCACAAAGGATGATATCAGTATAGTCTGTGGAGCCATGGAGGATGTGTCTGAAGATCTCTTGCAGAGATATGGAGTGAAGCAAGAGGAACTGCATGCAAGGGTTGAGAAGGAATTCAAGAAAATATAGCAGGCTATTCGATCTGTTCATGCAGTGCCTACTACGCCTTCCTCATTGAAGACTGTAGAATTGGGAGATGAGCCCACCCAATTAAGAAGACTTGCAGATGTGACAGAGGCTCGACTTCAGAAAATCCAAGAAGAAAAGGAGAAGGCTATATAAGCCCTGAAGAAAGAGAAAAAGGAAGACTTAGAGCAAGTACGATTTGCACAGTACTGCGTAACCGCCTATGAAAATGAGAAGGATGAGTTTCAAGTGATGCTCGAGGAGGACAAAGCGAAGATATAGAGAGAAAAGTTCCAGCTGCTCGTAGAGAAGACTGTGGTCAAAGAAGTAGTGAATAAATCACTTCGATCTGTGCCCGGCTTGGCACAGGAGGAACAAAAATCGGTTGAGATTCAATTGGAGAAGCTTGTTGAGGCCATCCAACAGCTTCAAGCGAGGATAACGAAGTTGGAGATTCAAGCAGTACCGAGCACTCTGCAAGAGGTGCACGATCAGAGGGAGGAAGCCGCTAAGAATGTAGTTGGAAGGATCGGATCCCTCACCTCATAATGCAAACAACTAAGCGATATAAGCATGCAGACTTATGAATGCCTCACAAAAGATCCAAATCTAAGGAAACTAGAAGCGCAATTATAAGAGGCACAGCAGCAGGCACTATCAATACAGGCGCAAATGAAGCTACTCACTGTAGTCGAGAGAATGAAAAGATCACAAGAACAGTGTGCGGTACAACAATAGATTACTACCATCCAAGCCAAAGTAATGGAAGTCACGTAGAAGCTACAACTTGTGTAGGATGAGGCCTGCAAGGTGTTTGAAGAAATTGAAGGACAAGGCTCGCAACATGACCAAGTGGTTGTGATAGTCAAAGAACGCCTAGAAGGGCCTATTATAGAGCATATGATTCAAGATCTCGTTGAGCAGGCGGCTCATGCGAAGCAGCAAGTCGAAGCAGCTCGAGTAAAGCTCGAGGCCTTCGAAGCGACATTGGCCAGATCTGAGTGACTCGGGACGAGTCACAAGTGAGTGTTGGGGGCCTGTTGGCCCTCGACCAAGTTTTGTGGAAATCTTGGTCAGGTTTGACCACTTATGGACTTCAACATGCTGGTCGAAGATGGAGCACCCAGGCGGAGCTAAGATCGCGGATCTCACTTGTTTTGTGGGCTTTGTGGACCCAGCAAGGGGTTCTTAGGGGTTTTGTAATGGGTTATGGGATGTCGACCCATGGGTTTACCCATGTTTAGGCCTTTTTGTAAGGAAATGTAAAAGTATAAATAGATAAGAATGTATGGTAGAAGTAGAGAAGCGGAAGATAGCTTGCAAGGCTAAGTGCAAGTAGTTTTGTTGCTTTGTGCAACAACTTGTGTATGTAAGGCTTTGTGCTTGGTATAGAAGTTGGCTTTGTGTTGTAACCTAGTTTTGGGAAGGAGGATCCGGTGCTCAATGCGCGGATCTCCTGTCCTCTATGAAGCTTGGCTCTATGGTTGAGTTCACAAGAGAAGATGAATGTAAGAGATTGAAGAATAATAAAGAAGACGAAGCAGTTGGTGGACGTAGCCCCACACTGGGGTGAACCACATATATCTTGTGTCTTTTGATGTGCTTTATGTTGTGTTGTTTATATTCTGAATTTGCTTAGTTCTTTGCTTATTATGTATGTTGGATAGATCTAATGTTGCTTAGTGCTTCACATGTGGTAGGGATGAATGAATGTTAGATCTCCTCTGTGATCTGTGCTAAGTAGTTGAAGTGCTTAATATTTTCTGTTACTGCGTTGATCTATCTTAGGGTTTGTTCTAGGATGTTAATAAAGCTAATGAACTAATCCATGTCATCTTCTAAGTGTTATTAAAGTACTTTTTGAAGTGATATAATCACATATCTATGTCCCATCTTGGTTACAGACACCTGACTCATGTAACCCCCCTTGCCTCTACCTCAGGTGAGACTTAGCCTGCTTCGCGGGTGTTGCCAAAAGGGTCGGTAGTTAGGGTTTTGTAGGTGCATTGTTAGAGTTGAACCTTGGGTATGCCCCTGTGCCAACACCGACCATATACTGAAGCCAGGATGCAAATACAGAATTGGTCGACTTTTTTATATGCGCATATACGGAAGCAGCAGAAGTGGTCTGCTTCCATATATGCACATATACGGAAGTGAGACACTTCACTTCCATATATGTGCATATATGGAAGCTGACCACTTCCGTATATGTGCATATATAGAAGTGGTTGGCTTTTGTATATGCGCATATACCAAATTTGGCCATATACCGAAACCGACCACTTCTGTATATGTGCATTGTACATATACGAAAGCAGACCGCTTCCGTATATGTGCATATATTAAATTCGACCACTTTTGTATATATTCATATATGGAAGTGGCAGGATTTTGTATATGCACATATATGGAATTCAACCACTTTCGCATATAGATTTCGTGTATGCGCATATACAAAAGATGACCACTTTTGTATATGCACATATACGGAAGTGTTGAGCGTCCACATATGAGCATATAGGTAAGTGGTCAACTTTTGTATATGCACGTATACGAAAATTGACCACTTCCATATATTTGCATATACAAAAGCCAACCAATTACGTATATGTGTATATACGGAAGTGAACAACTTCCGTATATGTGCATAAGTCGACCACTTCCCTATATGTGCATATACAGAAGTCGACCACTTCCCTATATGTGCATATATGAATGTGGTCGGCTTTCGTATATGCGCATATACGAAATCCAGCCATTTTCGTATATGCACATATATGGAAGTGGTTAGCTTCTGTATATGTGCATATATGGAAGTGGTCAACTTTCGTTTACACGCATATACGGAAGTTGACCATTTTTGTATATGTGCATATATGGAAGACCACTTTCGTATATGGGCATATACGGAAGTTGACCACTTATGTATATTCACATATATGGAATCTGACCACTTTCATATATGTGCATATACGAAAGCCGACCACTTTCGTATAAGCACATATACAAAAATGGTTGGATTTTGTATATGTACATATATGGAAGTTGACCACTTCCGTATATGCGCATATACGGAAGCTGACCACTTCCATATATGTATTGATATGGAAGTGGTTAGCTTCCATATATGCACATATATGGAAGTGGTTAGCTTCCATATATGTGCATATACGACACATATACTAAAGTTGACCACTTCTGTATATGCGCATATACGGAAGCTGACCACTTTCGTATATGCGCATATACGAAAGTTGACCACTTCTGTATATGCGCATATACGAAAGTTGACCACTTTTGTATATGCAAACCATTTTCGTATATGTGCATATACAGAAGTCGACCACTTTTGTATATGCACATATATGAAAATGGTCAGCTTTCGTATATGCGCATATATGGAAGTTGACCACTTCTATATATGCGATTATACGAAAGCTGACCACTTCCGTATATGTACATATACATAAGCCGACCACTTCCGTATAAGCATGTATACGAAAAATGGTCGACTTTTGTAAATGCACATATACAAAAGTTGACCACTTACATATATGCACATATATGAAAGCTGACCACTTCCGATATACAGAAGTGGTCAACTTTCGTATATGTGCATATACGACACATATACAAATGTTGACCATTTCTGTATATGCACATACACGGAAGATAACCACTTTTGTATATGTGCAGATATGGAAGCTAACCACTTCCGTATATGCGCATATATGAAAATGGTCGGCTTTCATATATGCGCATATACGAAAGCCAACCACATTCATATATGCGCATATACGCAACTGGTCGGATTTCGTATATGCGCATATAGGGAAGTGGTCAACTTTCGTATATGTGCATATATGAAAGTTGGCCACTTCTGTTTATACAGATATACAAAGTTGGTCGGATTTTGTATATGCACATTGTTAACGGGTAAATCAGTAGATGCGGACATGAACTAATCCCCCTAGATCCACCTGGATCTAGAACAAAACAAGACGGAACAATATGCTTTCCCTAGATTACGATCATTGAATTTAATTACCAAAGGACTAATAGATAATGTACCTTATGAATTGCTTCCTTATATCTTTGTTGATCCTGATTTTCTCCACTGCTCCTGTGAGATCAGATCTGTAATAACACAAATCAACCAACATGAAAGCAACAATAGTGAAATTCCATGACAACCTAAACATGTGATCAAGGAGTCATGTAATAAAATATCAATCATTTTATGGGAAAGAGACATGCCACCGTATTATATTAATGAAAGGTAGAAGATACAACTGAATTGCCTTGATGTCACAAGTTCCCTTTCAGTGGCCCTTCGTTATGACACACACATACATTTTCTCTGATATTTGCACGAAGAATCCTCTCAAAAACTTGGTAAATGAATGGAGACCTCAATCATCGTTTGAAATAGGATTCTTTACACAGACTTCAACCTATTCTCTCTTTAGTCTCTATGCTTCTTTATGCTTTCACCTCTAACCTTTTCCATGAGAATCCTATCATTATATAGGAGAAGCTAAAGTGGTTAAAGAGATGAGGATGATCCCACCAAATCAGAGAAGTCAGTAGGATCATAACCACACGGATGCCACTTCATACTTCTAGAAGATTCCACTTCTAGAAGCTGCTAGAACTTATTTCCTCTTTTAGTTTTAAAGTGTCGCCGCGACTCGCCCATACAACAGCCTGTGGAAATCCCGCGGAATGGCTATAATGCAGCATGCGAAAATTAGGTATTTCTACACTATGTAAAGGGAGCTACCCACGAAAACCTTCCAAAAATACATCTTGCAAGGGTGGAAAGAGGTTGCTTTTCTCACGCAAAATATTATATTGGGAACCTAAACACATGTTTATGTAATCATCATCAGGGTGACCAAAATAATGCGTAAAAGAATTCCCCCCAAAGTATGAGGCTGGAACTCGAGATAGCCGAAGTACTTTGTAAAATAAGAGTGTATGTGTCAAGAACTAGGGGCGCACCAATCAGGAACCTGCAAAAAATCAAGCATTTGTTCAATATCACATTATGTCTGAAGTAGGCATTCCCATGTCCAAACCATAAATAACTGAAACCATAAATGTAAGTCATGGCCACCAATTATACAACGTGGATCCATGTCACCAAGATTTTGCATAGCCACTAGGAATACACTATGAATCCATGCATGAAAAACTCAAGTATGAACATAGCCATGAGACATACAAAGTGGATCTATGTGTCAAAACAAATCACAAATACTCCTTCACAACCTGGACCAAAAATGATGAAGTCTAGGGTCTTCAATCCATCGTCCGTTAGTACGATTCTAGTCACGTGATTACAGATGTTGAAGTCGAACGTGAATAGAAACCACTTGATTACTAGTCATTAATGAAAACTATTAACAAGTGCGAGGGAAATCACCATTGATGTCAATGATTCCCAAGGTACCCCAGTACAATCCAACAAGTGTGAATGAATGAGTTGTAGTTGAATACTTGATAGAATCTCTCGATCAGGGATCAATGATGTAGATCCACTGTCGAAAGCGAAGAACCTACCATTGAGGCATGCAAGCTCTAAGGTACTAAATAATTTCTAAGCCTTTTTCCTGGATAATGAGCTGAAGTCGATAGGAAAAGGCTCGTCACAGGAGGGCCTTGATGTATCCCCCATCAATGACATGAAATAAGTAACAAATTTAGGGTAGAGAAAAATACATATGTGACTTGGGACTGACACGGGGAAGGCCGACATGGTAAGAATGGACAATTACAGATGGCCCACTCAAAAGAAGGTTTTGGTTGAACTTCTCTTGAACATATGAATGACACGATAATTATCTTGGCAGTATTGACTCAAAGACAACCCGAAATATGAACTTGCAGAAGGTCAAACAAGAGACAAATGGATTACCCAACCTAGATTCAAATGATGAAGAGGGGTGTCATGTTCAAGAGCGACGCTTACTGCCATTAATACAGATACAGAGACACATTCCTTTCCCAATTTTTTCCCCACCATTTCTGGCGAGTACCTCTTTATTTTTACGCAAGCTTGAGGAGGATAACATATGCTTGTCAATTTAAGCTCATCTGTCGGACAATTCCCTTGGAGTACATTTAACAAACCCTAAGAAGGAGTGGTTCGGTCTTGTATGGGCCTGTCAATGTTTGTTTAATGAGTCCAAAGATATAAAACTCGAAGGTTTTTCATGATTATAGAGTCTGGAAAAACACTTAAAAGAGAACTCTCTTAGTTCTTTTTTCGTAGAATAGTTCGACATGACCAAAAAAGTGATAAACTATCGCCCACCAAACGTTTTCTTCAAATACTTTTACGGGCGTGAAAAGAACAAGGTCGCTCAACAATCTTTTCGTTTTTAAGGAGCATGAAAAGAGCTTAAAGAATTCTCCATAGGTTTCGTTATTTTCGTGCTACCATGATGAGTACAAAAAGACGACAAAAGTATACTCGGTTACGTTCTCATTGGTTTTCGAGCCTGAGAACGAACAAATACTATGCTCGAGGTTTTTTCTAAAAAACCTTAAAAAGTAGTTGTACATGCAACAAAAATAGAATAAATCATAAAAACTATCCATAATTCGTTGTCCAAAGTCCTAAATTTCTTCCTGCAAGGAACAAAACACTTACAAGACCTTTAGAGTTAATGGGTTTTTGACCAAAATGTATTTATATAAAACAAAATATTAGAAAAAATGATAAAAAAGTAATAAATAGAAGTAAAAAGTCTTTTTCACCATTTTATTTGCACTTGGTCAAAAACTTACCAAAAACCCTTGTTTTTTAACTCAACTTCGGCAACGGATTGCGGAGGCTACAGGGGATCATTCCATGAACAGATTGCGTAAAAGAGGTAAGCATCTCATCTTCTATCTTTTCAATGGATTAATTTTTGTTTTTGATGGTAAAAAATCAAGATTTTTTGATGATTTGGGACTGCTAGTCATGCATTGGGGCCGCTGTGAGTGGCCTATAATGGGCCCTGCAAAAATCAATGATTTCCACAAGTGCGTTAAGGTGCACTCGTGGAATTCCACACTGTATTCGAATTTTGGTTGTGGCGGCCGGAAAACTTAAAAAGAAAAGTGAACGTTGACTCAATAAATATCCCAAAAAAAGTTGAAAAGGTGTGCTAAAGATCTTCTTTGTTTCCCATGCAGGTGTTTACTTGCAAAGATGTTGGAATGGAGAGAGTGTGAGCACGAAGAATATGATATTATGGATTTAAACGATCCGGGGACCATGAATGCACTCCGACAATGTGGTCTATTAAAATTCTTCAAAGTTCAAGGCATGAGAGCCCAAAGGAGATTACTAGAATATCTGGTTCATATGTGGGATTCAGAAAAACAAGTGTTCCACGTGGGTGTTCATGTCCTCTCTTTTGATATTGAGGATACTTATTTCCTGACAGAGTTGTCATGTCGTGGGGCACGCATGAATTTGATGGGTGGTCGAGGTGGTGGATTTCCCATGAGTGACTACATTCATGAGCATTGTGAACCTGATGTTGAAAGACGTAAAGGAAAAGTAGCAGTCCGAGGTGTGAGAGATTTGACCCTCAGGACCATCTTGTTTACTATTGCATGGATGGCAGCGAGTGCTTCGCCACACATGGCACTCCAAAATTACTTCCAATATGCTATTGAATGCTTGGAGCCTGGAGTATTCAATTGGTGTGACGGTCTATTACGCAGCATGAAAACTCAACTCACGAAAATCAAGAATGGGGACCTTAAACAGTTTGGTTATGGCTCTATTTTAGTATCTTTCTTCCTCGAAAGAGTTCCACACGTACGCCTGCAAGTGGAATGGGGAATACCAGCCCCGAGAAACCCACGAATGAAAAGATGGTGTGATCTGATGACACGGCATGTGGCGGGCTAGACTGTGAAGTATGATGATGCATTCTCCAATTGGTTGGGACCGAAAATCCTGATGATTGATGATTATGCTTATGTCAGTCTAGAATTTCAGGGTGATCCAGATTTTGTTCTCCCTGAGGGATCTCAGTGGGGAGATCTAGGTAAGAAAGGCATTTGCATTTTTACAATGTTTTTAGTAGCTTTTAAAATATTTAATGGTTTTGTGTTTCCAATCGAAAGACTAACCAAAAAATTCTGATCATGCAGATGTAGGTCCACATCGACCCTCAGGGTCTTCTCCTATTCAGAGGTGAGGAGAGGCACGCGTAGTGGTTGGATGGGATGCCAAGGATTATGATGTGATAGAGCAAAACTTGGAAGGCTTAACGACAAACATCCCTGATATATCCATTGAGGAGATCCTGAGGTGTTATCAACGCCATACTGTAGGCGTATCCAGCTCACTTAGTTGGTTACTACGTAGGGTAGCGAGAGAAGTAGTATGTTATTGCGAGAGGCATCCATGAGG
>JASDQU010506650.1:7355-49222 GCA_032191745.1 Picea mariana
GATCAGGCTATGGGAAACCCGTACGAGAAGTTTCAAACCCAGATTCCAAGTAGATCTCCCTAGATCTAAGAAAGACTGAATCACAGGACGTCCTCTTGCCTCCAAGCCGTCCCAATCTGAAGCTAAAGATGCAATGGTGATAACTCTCTGGAAAAACCCTCAAAATGATGGTTGAGACCCTGCAAGTAAAACCCAAGTGTCGGAATGACCAAAGGCTCTCCTGATCAGCTAGATCGAACCCTTATTTAGATGATGATGCGCCCTTGCTGGAAACTCATGAACAGTACGGCCTTGCTGCTTTTATGAATCGATAGGTGGAAGTGTGCTGAGTGTAGAATGGTTTTGGTGGAGTCTTTCATCCCCGATACCAAGCTGCAGAACAAGTGAGTGGGTCTTTCACCACTGAGTTTCTCACAAGGGTTTGTACAGCAAAACCCCCAAACTGTATGCTCAAGAGAAATAACAAGCAAATACCAAAATCCAGAATGAATAATAGGTGCGCCCCAACCTTCTATTTATACTTTTCCTTCTATTTCTTTGTTGAGTTAGATTAACTCCTAGGGTTAACTTCTATTCTTTTATTGAGTTATCTTTTACTCCTTTTAACCTTTTTCCTCAAGTCATCTTAAGAATATAACCTTAGTCTAGTTGACCTTCCCCCTCAGTGTGAGACTATGGCCTAGGGGGAATTCCCAGGCCACTGAGTCTCCTCATCACCTCTTTATCAAGAGGTGGCGGACATTACAGGGTCGTACTGTTCAGGGATTTCTAGCAGGGGAGCTCCATATCTTGAAGAAGAGTTTGATCCAACCAATCAAGAGAGCTTGGTGGTATTCCGGCACTTGGGTTCTATTTGCAGGTCCTTGACCAACATTTTGGAGGCTTTCTTGAAGATTTATTACCATCATATCTTCAGTTACAGATTGGGACAGCCTTGAGGCAGGAGGACGTCTTGTGATTCAGTATTTCTCAGATCTAGGGAGTTCTACCTAGAATCTGGACCTGAAACTTCTCCTAAGGGGTTATCACAGCCCGATCTATCATCCAAGAAATTTTCGAGGTTTTGGAGGTGTCCCTCATACAGAATGAATTATTGAGCTATTCAAGGCTTCAGGAGGGCGCAAGTTGCATTAGGGTTTCAGCCATTGGAGGAGGAGGATTGAGTATTGGAGCTTCAGACTTCCGGGAGGAGTTTCCCTGGTCCCGATCTACAGTTTGGTGGAGTTTGGCACATTTTGGGCATCTCCTTTTGCTGGGCCGAAATATTGGTCCCTTACCATCCAGTAGGATGTACCAGCAACCCAGGGGGGTTGGGCGTTCACTTGTTGTTGGCACCTTTGGTCTTCACATTGTATTCAACCTTTGGAGGCTTATTTTGTATTGTCGGGAGCATTTTGTAGCAGCTCATATCATCTATCTATTGGAGCCATCTGAGGACTATTCCAGATCTTCTCTATATTTTATCAGGTTCACGCTTTTTCATAATAAAGGTCAGATCTATGCTTGTGTTTTCCACATCTTGAATATTGTTGTGATCTTGCATGTATTGAGTAGCTCTTATATGAACCTTGACTGAATAACTGAAACAAACCCTAAGGCCAAAACATCAATAGCTACCTACACACCAAATAATCAATAAACACATTAGTGGTAGTTAGTGGTTTCAAGCAAAAAATTGGCTTGGGATCATTACAGTGGTATTAGAGCTCTGATCCTCTCATCCTGTGAGGATTAGCGAATGCATCGGTATAGTGGTATATACATGGGCAGAAAGAAGAAACAGGCAAGTGAAATAGAAGTCGAAATGGAGGGTTCAGGTGAGCAAGGTGAACCCCAGGGCTTGGCCTACTTGGCAAGAGAATTCAATAAATCCATAAACCAAACAGAAATTAAATTGGTCATCCACCTATAGTAGAACTATGACAAAACCCGCAGAGGACAAGCCGAAATTACTGAGACCTTGAAAAAGGTATATGATAACCTAAGGAAGGTGGACGAAAACTAGACTAGGATAGTCAATCTATTGCTCCAGATAACTCATAAGGGCAAAGGTCCAGAGATATATGAAAACAGAGAGACTGGTGGTTCACAGGGTGGAAATAGGTACGATCTAGAAAAGGCTCCCAGATATAACCCTGAGCAGATTCCCTATCATCAGTCTAAAGGGAGCCATGGAGGAGGCACCCCACATGGGAAAATGGGTAGCAGGGCTACTCCTAGACCATACTTACCCATGTTCACAGATGGACAGGCACAGCAGGAACAGGTGGATGATTTTTTTGAGCAGATGGTTCAGTGTACCAGGGAGTACCATGAGCTAGACTTGGGAATTCAGAGACTGATGTCCTTGGATCAATACTGCTAGCTTAAGTTCAGAAACAAACCTAGGTCGAACAACAGAAGAAATTATGAGTTGGAACGAAGGATGGGAAAAATAGATATCCCATACTTTGATGTTACGGCCAAGATGACAACACAGGCGTGGGTACAGAAGCTGGATACTTATCTACAGCTTAACCCCATGAGAGAGATGGAAGCCATCAAGTTTGCCACCATGTACTTGGATGGMAAAKCTCATGATTGGTGGTASCATGGATTGAYCACACTAGRCCACAGWMAGATCATGGMATACACAKAYTTCACTYAGAGGCTCATTGASCRTTTTGAYYAGGGGGRATHYRGAGYTGCAWTTMARGGAGCTCACACARCTYAGAYARACAGGKRCACYARAGGTATACATTGAAGAATTTCAKAGGYTAGCDGTCATGGTGCAAGACATCTCATCAACCAGACTTATGATGTTGTTTACTGAAGGGTTGATGGAACCCTTGAAGGGTTGGGTGAAGGCTTTCAAGCCCACCAATTTATAGGATGCTATTTGGAGGACGAGGGACCTAGGACCAGCTACCAAACCAAATTTTATCCCTAGACCACCTCTTAACACCGGAAGAAGAGATCAAAGACCTCCTGTGAACCCGGGAGGACGTGACCCAAGGGGGTTTGACAGGGGCCGTGGCAGAATAGATGAAAACACCAGGAGGGAACTGAGGAGGAAGCAACTCTGCTTCACATGCAAAAAACCATGGAACCCATCACACAAGTGCACAGGACGTGGCCAGGTACACTACATAGAGGTGACTTCAGACAATGAGGAGGAGGAAGATTATAGTCAACTATAAAACATAGAGGCCGAAACCACAGAGGTAGCAAAAGAAGATATCCCAGAATAGGACAGTACGGCTAGGGGGAAATCGACATTGGTATCTATCAGTGAGGTGCTCAAATTCAACACCTTCAGGATGAGGGGGGGCTTGCAGGGACAGAAAGTGTCTGTATTGATTGATGGGGGAGCCTCTCACAACTTCATTGACGCAGCATTGTTGAAGAGGAGACATATACCCACAGTAGAATTTGAAGGGTTCAAGGTAGAGGTGGCAGGTGGTAGCACTATGTCTTGTGACAGGTACATTCCAGGTATGAAGCTCACTTTGGGAAGGCATGAGCTAATGCAGGACATCTATGTGATGGAGCTTCCGGACACTAATATCATCCTAGGAGTACAATGGCTCAGCACATTAGGGCCTATCACCACCAACTACAAGACCATGGAGATGTCTTTTACAGAGGAGGGACGACGAAAGGTAGTGCTCAGAGGCATGATAGGTAACTCTGCTAGGGTAGTTACGGCCAAGAGGATGGTCTTTAGGAGAGAGGAAATTGTGTATGCAGCTGAATGTAGGATTTCGGCACGTGTGGATGAGAAGGGTAAGGTGCACTACACCCTAGAGATCAAGGAGATCCTTGACATGCACCACAAGGTGTTTGGGACGATTCCTCCAGGTGTGCCACCAGACAGGGGGTTTGAGCACATCATTGAACTAGAGGCAGGGTCTAAACCAGTCATCACCACACCATATAGGCATCTAAGAAAGTATGAAGACAAGATAGAGAAGGCCATTAGGGAGCTTCTAGACATGGGACACATCAGGCCAAGCTCTAGCCCTTTGGCTTCTTCAGTAGTCTTGGTCAAGAAGAAAGATGGGACTATGAGGATGTGCATTAACTTCCAGGCCTTTAATAAAAAGACGATCAAAAACAGGTACCCTATACCCAAGATTGATGAGTTGCTAGACTAACTGCATGGAGCTCTCTACTTCACAAAGATTGACCTTCGTTCTAGCTACCATCAAATCAATATGAGGGAGGAGGATATCTCAAAAACAACTTTCAGGTGTCACTACGTCCATTATGAGTTCATGATAATGCCCTTCGGGTTAACCAATGCCCCAACCACGTTTCAATCTTGCATGAACCATGTGTTCAACAAACATATGAGGAAACACTTACTAGTATTCTTTGATGACTTGCTCATTTACAGCAAGACGTGGGAGGAACACCTTCTACATGTGGACCAAATCCTGTCAATCATGGAGGAACAGTCACTGTATGCTAAGGAATCCAAGTGTGAGTTTGGGATGATAGAGGTACTCTACTTGGGACACATCATCGGAGCAAAATGGGTACAGGTACATCAGGAGAAAATAACAACCATTATGGAGTGGCCTACTCCTAAGACACTCATAGAGTTAAGGGGGTTCCTAGGCATATGCACGTACTAGAGGAAATTTATCAAGGGGTTTTCTCAACTGTGTGCACCCTTAACATATTTAACTAAAAAGGAAGCCTTCAAATGGAGTGAAGAAGCTCAAGCTACAATGGGAAAATGAAAAAGGTGATGAGCACATGCCCAGTTCTAGCCCTTCCGGATTTCGGCCTGCCTTTCACCTTGGAGTGTGATGCCTCAAGGGAAGGTATAGGGGCCATACTGATGCATAATAGGCACCCTCTTGCCTATGAAAGCCAGAAACTCAGGGGTCCTGAACTACTTTACAGCGTTTATGCCAAAGAAATGTTGGCTATCATGCATGCTCTAGCCAAATTTGGGCAATATTTGGTAGGTGCATGGTTTGTGGTCAAAATATCATAACAGTCTTAAATACCTATTGGAGCAGAAGGATTTGAAAGAAAGGTAGTAAAAATGGGCAAGCAAAATACAAGCCTACGACTTTGACATTGAATTCGTCAAAGGGAAGAACAACGCAGTGGTTGATGCATTATCTAGGAGGCCATCCATTTTCTCCATGACAGGTATGTCGGTTGACTAGAAGGACCACTTGGTGGTGGAATATGCAAAGGATCAGTTCGCTTGTCAGCTATTGGACGGACAGATACAGGATGATAACTTCAGGATCGTGAAGGACCTCATCTATTACAAGGGCTGAATTTTCTTGGTTCTTGGATCGGCTTTCAAAGCCAAGGTATTACATGCATGTCATAACTCACCAGTGGCAGGGAACCAAGGGATTAGTAAGACGTACAGATAGGTGAGAGAGAGGTTCTCATGGAAGGGCCTCAAGGAAGATGTGATTAAGCATGTCAAAAAGTTCACTACATGCCAAGAGAACAAGGATGAGCAAACTCACCCAGCAGGACTACTGCAACACTTGCCCATTCCGAAGCACAAGTGGGAAAGCATATCCATGGATTTCATCACCGGCTTGCCCAGAGCGCAGGGGAAGGACTGCATTTTTGTAGTAGTGGATAGGTTGACGAAGTTTGCACACTTCTTCTCCATAGCCACAAACTTCAGCGCAACACAGGTGGCCGAACTATTTTTCAGAGAGGTCTTCAGGTTGTACGGCCTACCAAAGACCATTATTAGTGACAGGGATAGCAAGTTCATGAGTACGTTTTGGCAGGAGTTTTTCAGATTAGTTGGCACGACATTGACCCCTAGTACCAGCTATCACCCTCAAACGGATGGTCAGACCAAAATAGTCAACAAATGGGTGGAAGGCTACCTCATAAATTACGTAGCAGGACAACAGAAAGCGTGGGTCAGATGGTTGCACTTGGGAGAATACTGCTACAACACCACCCATCATGTATCCATAGGCATGACACCATTCAGAGCCTTATACAACAATGATCCAATATCCTTTGTGGAGATTGCCTTTGGGGACAACAGGGCACCAATGGTACAGGATTGGGTACAATAGAGCCAAGACATCCTCCGAGAGTTGAAGGATCATCTACAGAGAGCACAGAACCAGCAGAAGGTCCAAGCAGACAAGCACAGGGTGGAGCGCACTTTTGAGGTGGGTGACTTAGTCTATCTAAGACTTCAAACCTACAGGCAAGCTTCTATAAAAAGAAGCAGAACAGAAAAGCTACAACCACGCTTCTTTGGGACCTACAGGATCAGCAGAAGGATAGGGGTCGTAGCTTATGAGCTAGAGCTTCCACAGGGCAGCCGAATACACAATGTCTTCCATGTATCCTTCCTGAAGAAAGCCATCGGCCAACACATCATTCCCATTGAGACACTACCTCCCATGGATGAAGAAGGACAGCTTGTGTTGATTCCGGAAGAGATACTGGAGGTTCGAGAGAAAAGGCTTCGGAAGAGAAGCATCAAGGAGTATTTGATCAGGTGGAAAGATCTACCCATTGAGGATGCCACGTGGGAGAATGAACAGATGGTATGGGAGACAGGTTTGGAATTGCTTGAGGAAAAGCAATTTCAAGAAGGGGAGACTGTAATGACCCCCACCTCTTGATGAAGAGGTTTGGAAGACTTAGTGGTCTAGGTGTCTCCACTAGGCCATAGTCTCACACTGAGGGGAAGGGTCAACCAAACTAAGGCTATATTCTTAAGTTGACTTGATAAAAAGGTGAAAAAGAGTTAAAAGATAACTCAATGAAGAAATAGAAGCGCTGGAGGTTGAGTTAGGGTTAACTCTAGGAGTTAACTTAACTCAATAGGAAAATAGAAGAAAAAGTATATTGAGAAGGCTAGGGCGCATCTCTTATGCATTCTAGATTTTGGTAATTGCTTGTTATTTCTCTTGAGCATACAGTTTGAGGGTTTTGCTGTTACAAACCCTTGTGAACAACTCAGTGGTGAAATACCCACTCACCTTGTTCCAAGCATGGTCTCGGGGATGAAATACTCCACCCACACCATTCTACACTCATCACAGATCCACCTATCGATTTAGGAGAACAACAGGGCCATACTGTTCAGGGATTTCCAGTAGGGGCGCACCATATCTTGAAGAAGAGTTCGATCCAGCCAATCAGGAGAGCTTGGGGGTATTACGACACTTGGGTTCGATTTGCAGGTCCTTGACCAATATTTTGGAGGCTTTCTTGAAGAGTTATTACCATCAGATCTTCAGTTACAGATTGGGACGGTCTTGAGGCAAGAGGACGTCTTTTGATTCAGTATTTCTCAGATCTAGGGAGTTCTACCTAGAATCTGGACCTGAAACTTCTCCTAAGGGGTTATCACAGCCAGATCTATCATCCTAGAGAGTTTCAGAGGTTTTGGAGGTGTCCCTCATACAGAACATATTATTGAGCTATTCAGGGCTTCAGGAGGGTGCAAGTTGCATTAGGGTTTCAGCCATTGGAGTAGGAGGATTGAGTATTGGAGCTTCAGACTTCCAGGAGGAGTTTCCCTGGTCCCGATCTACAGTTTGGTGGAGTTTGGCATGTTTTGGGCATCTCCTTCAGTTGGGCAGAAATATTGGTCCCTTACCATCAAGCAGGACGTACTAGCAGCCTAGGGGGGTTGGGCGTTCACTTGTTGTTGGCACCTTTGGTCTTCACATTGTATTCATCTTTTGGAGACTTATTTTGTATCGTCGGGATCATTTTGTAGCATCTCATATCATCTATCTATTGGAGCCATCTGAGGACTATTCCAGATCTTCTCTATATTGTATCAGGTTCATGCTTTTTCATAATAAAGGTCAGATCTATGCTTGTGTTTTCCACATCTTGAATATTGTTGTGATCTTGCATGTATTGAGTAGCTCTTATATGAACCTTTACTGAATAACTCAAACAAACCCTAAGGCCGAAACATCAATAGCTACCTGCACACCAAATAATCAATAAACACATAAGTGGTAGTTAGTGGTTTCAAGAAAAAAAATGGCTTGGGATCATTACACTTGGGCGCTCAACAAGTAGGACACTTAGTGTCATGAAACCATCCCCTTCTTCAACCCCTTATAGACTCCACAAGTCACCTTATTTTAGTGGCCAAACAATAATGGAAAATGAGTGCCTAGTTAAACTAACTACACAATCATTTGCCCTTTATTATTACCCAATATCCATAAAGTGGCAATGGGAGGAAATACGGGGAAAAGACGTAATTTTTATTTACTTTGGAAAAATTGAAATTTTAAGCACTAGCCAGCACGATATTGCAAGGGTGGAAAAGTCACTCACATGCAAGGTGTGGGCAAACAAAAATTATATTTCTTAAACTAAATAAAAATAAACAAACTTAGCCACATAACTTTGGCAGAATGTGGAGGAGCCTACCGATTTTGTGACAAAGATGGGTAATAATTAAACAAATTTATAGACCTCACAATTATGGCGCAAGATGGAGGACAAATCCTACCAATGTTGAGACAAGGTTGGACAAAGAAATTAAGCAAAAATCAGAAAATTAAATATAAATTAGCCAACCGATTTTGCAAGGATGGCAAAGCCAATCACATGCAAGGTGTGGACAAAATTTTTAAAACTAATTTACAAATTATATACTTTGAAAGAAATTAGAGAATGCAAGTCCAAGAGACTCTCTTGGGATGATTACAATGACTTAGAAAGCAAGAAAAGGAAAGAGGTTTTTCACCAAAGCTTGTAGATGTTTTCTTGAGCCTTTAGTGGCCAAATTTGGGCAGTACCTCCGCTTTTACTGGTAAAAACCTGCATAAAACAACAAATAAAGCTTGCTAGAAAATGCTAAAAATCACCTAAACAAGTTATATTTTTTGTTAGTATATAAACATAAAATTTTATGTACAAAATCTGAACTTGGAAAATGATTTGTAAGCAAGATTTGAATGATTATTTATGCAGAATAAGTAATAGAAGCTGAAAATTAAATCAGAAAATTATGTGAAGTAAAATGAAGTCTTTGGAGTCCACTCCTCCAAGCTTTGGTAACCTATAAATCTGTAAACCCTTGCTACACAATGAGGAAATAAGGTGAGATTTTTTAAAAGGCCTACAAAATACTTTGCAAACACTAGTAAAAACAAATCACATAAACTTATAACAATACTACTACAGATTTATCCCTAGTAAAATAATTTTCTTAGGGTTCTTCAACTGAAACAATGTGAGAAAAAATACAAAAAAATTCACAATATTGCCTCAACTAAAGAAAAACACCATACATGAACAACCAAAGAGCACCAAAAATGCACCAAGATAACACCAAAAATTCCTCCAAAGATTCAATTTATTGTTCAAAAGAATGGCTGCAATATTGCAGCAAGATTACATGAGAAAAATGAGAAAGAATGAGAGACAGAGAGATTTGGAAAGCATAAGTTTGTAATGAAACTTGATGCCAAAATAAAGAGAGAGGGATTCCTTTTAAAGGAGGGAAAGAGGAGAGACCCCTCTTGGATGAGTTACAAGTGTCACCCATCAAGAGAGAGAGGATCCAATCAAGGGGGATGCACTTTTAGGGTTTGAGGATGAGTTAGGGTTTGAGGGATGAGTTACGATCTATTCTATTTAAACCTTTGAATAGGCTCTAAGGGGGGCACACTTAGGGTTTTAGACCTCCTCCACCCTTTATTTTCTGCTTTTCCCTAAGTTCATGAAGAAGGGGGGCACCCCTCTCATTAGGGAGACTCAATCTCAAGTTGTTAGTTTGACTTGGGGGCGGTTATCTAAGTAGATTTTCATTTTTCCAACTTAGGAAACACATTATAAAACATTTCTCCCTTTCTTTTCTTGACTTTAGTCACTTTTACAATTTTTGGCATTTTTACCTTAGCCAATTATTTGCTAATTTTTGTCTGACTTGGACTCCTCATGGACATTGACCTAGAACAACTTGTCCAATTGAGCTGAAACTTGGTCCAAGGGTGTAGGGGGTAATAATCCATTTGTTTTGAGTACTCACACCCCTATACAAAATCCACAAGGACCAAAGTTTTACATTTTTCATAAAAAACAATTAAAATTTTCCAATTTACAAGAAGTTATAATTATTAAAACAAATTGTCAAAACCTAACAAAATTACACAGGACTCTAGATGTATAGCATGGTCATTTACAAAACCTTTAGAACTTATTCAACCACTGGGCTCGATCATTAGGACACCTTTCACCACTTTGGAGAATTATTGAATGAAAAACACGAGTAATTAAAATAGTTGAAAAGCAAGATTAATTGCCTGAGGAAAAAAACACTCGATGACAGGAATTCCCTAATGATAAAGTATTAGGAAACTAAATTATTAAAACTTGACCCATGCTAACATATTACAAAATTATCAAATGTAGGGGAGTGGACATTCCATGGACACAGAAAGAAGTGTTGGGGACAAAATTTTCCTGCTGAGCCATAAGTCTTCAACCTTGTCGTACCACAAGGTACATATCTTCATGGTACATGATGTTGACACCTAGTTGAAATAGGTGGTCAATATCTAGCTCCATATGGGGATGTGTGCTCGATACTTGGGAAGGAGAGCATACGAGAATCTCAGAATCTACAAAACAAAGTTCCCACCAATAACCAACATAAGTACATGTAAAAACAATAGACAATAATCAATAAATGAAATGGCATTGGAAATAATAAAATAAATGAAATGACATTGACAATAATAAAATAAATGAAATGACTATACAATGAATTATATACATAAATGAAAGAATAACAAAATTGAAAGAACAAAGGAGAAAGGTTAGAGATACGTTACAAAGGATGGCCTTATGGGCATCAGATGACTTCGTTGAACATCATTTCCATATGGGGCCTTTTCACTGGCATATCTAGCTTTATGTCGTCCAACTGGATGAGATGAGTTTTCAGAAGACTTGTACACTTTACCCTGCTTTCTGATGTTCTGATGTGAACCCTTCTTCTTAGTTCTCAACCACTTGATAAAATTTTCTTTGAATCCTTTATGATGAAGTTGCTTTTGTGCCAAGCGAAAAGATTCAAATTCTGTCGATTTTAACTCTTCTTTGAAAGGCTTGGCATAATATTCCATAGGGATGATATGTTGACTATTATTATCATTACTGACTTCCTTATTATCCTTACGATATTCTACCAGATTTACTCCAATTTTTCTTCTTTTCTTTTCATTCTTTTTATGCTTGTCCTGTTTGTTGAAGACATCCTCTTCGCCAAAATAAATTTTCTATAGCTTAGAGCAATTTCCCCTTTTGAGATGGAATCTTCATAATTTTTTCTACAAGGACCAACATTTTTGCATTATTCAACCACCCTCCTAAGTCAATGTTTAAGTTTGTATTTGTAGGAACAATTGATTTAGGAGGGGGAGGAGGTGTTTTAGGAATACTTGCTTGTGGCCTATATTGATTTTGAGTTCCATCTCTTTGATAAGTGAAGCCTCTATATCTAGCCATTTCTGGTACTTGCTTGGGAGTAGGATTAGTACCAAACTTTTATGTTACTTTGTCCACAACTTCATTCATATAATTTACCTTCTTACTATGCTCCATCAATTCCATCCATTCATGCATGCCCACATTATATTCATGACCAAACATATTAACTTTCTCATTTTTTGATCTAGAGGGTTCCCCTTCATTACAAATTTGAAGAAAATTTGGCAAGTTGATTCTTCATGAAATTTCCCACAGGGTCTACAATATGGGATAACTTGGTGGTCAACCAAATTAGTAGACTCAAAAGGAGTTGGGGGTTTTTTCTCTTGAGGTGGGGGTCTCTTTTTCCACTTATCATTTGGCTTATGATGAGATTTGTTAGCTTGAGCCCTTTCCATGACCACCAACTTAGTTTGCATGGCGGTCATTTGATTAGCATGGTTAATCTCTATTTTCTTTATTTGATTAGCCTAGTTAATCTCCAATTGCTTAATTAATTGGGTGAGTTCCTTAATGCCATCACTAGAAGATTCTTTATTTTCCACTTTCTTCTTCTTCTCCTCATTGGGTTTGTAAGAAGTTCCCCTTGAGAAACCAAACAGAGTTGACTTCCTATCATCTTGCATGTTTTTATCTATATTGATAACATACTTTTGTGCATCCCTTAGATTTAGTGGCTCTTTATCCCTCAGTTGATATCTGATTTCACCCTCAAAGGTTTCCATATAATGAATTGAAATTGAGGCATGAGAAGGCTTAATAGTTTGAGGGAGGATTTTAACCAAGTAATTAAATCTCTTATTGAATTCTTCCTTTGCTTCATTTTCCTTCTTTTGACTAGAGCTAAGGGCATCCAATAAATGACGATCTTCCTTCTTATCACCCCATCTTTCCATGAAGGCTTTCTGGATTTCCGCCAAGGTGATAAATTTGTCATCATTCTATTCCATGAACCAATCTGCGACACAATCTTCCAAAGATAAGAAAAAAAACTTCATCTTGGTACCTTCATAGTCTTGAGTATTACACCATCTGCTGATGCACACATTGAGTTTTTTGACGTGAGAGTGGGAACTAATAGCGTTGTTTCCCTGAAAAATAGGTGATTTCTCAATAGCTTTGCCAGGAAAAGGATGAGAATAACCTTTAATATTTGTAAAATTACATGTCTTATATTGGTCACCCATAATTGTTGTAGGATTATTAGATACAAAAAATAAATGTATATGAGAGATTGTTTCTTCTCCAAGACTTTCTAGAAGCCTACGAGGAGCTAGTCTGTTTATTCTCCTCCTATACACCCTTTCAGGTTCAAGAAGGGAATCAACCAATCCTTGTGGGTTGATCTTGGTAGGATACCTCAAAGAATGATTAAATGGAGTTGCCACTTGGAGATTAAGCAATGTCTAACAACAAATCTTAAGGTTGTAATGAATTAAGGGACAAGTTTATTACCTAGTTGTTTAAAGAATTAAATAAATTTTGTCAATTAACCAAGGATAGGAGACTTATCCCCGGCAATGGCGTCAAAGATGTTTCCCCCTAATACACACCTAAAAATGTGGAGAAGTCTCCAACCCAGTTGGTGTGTCCTTGGAGGCACAAACCTGAGTTCAGACCCACTGTCACCTCAACTTGGACTACTCTCGTCTAGGCTCACTCCTAGGTAAACCAAGGGGGTTAGACCCTATTAAACTATGTGAATGTTTGTTAAATGTTCTAGGAGTTATTAAATTTATAATTAGGGAGACCCAACCCAATGACAATCAACCATGCAATATGCAATTCCTTTAATGAAAAGAAAACATTTTACCACAATTTAGAACAGTGCCTAAAGATTATCAAAATTCTCTTATTGAAATATATTCACAAAAAGATGTCTTTAAAACTTTAAATAAAGAATAAATTTATCCACACAATGATTCAAAAAATAACTTTACATGTCAATGATTACTTACCAAAGAATCAAGGAATGCTTGAATAAGAAATAAAGAATAATGTAAACAACTTGAAGAAAATGAATGGAATGTAAATACTTGAGAATAAATTGTTGAAATGGAAATTGCAAGGAAATGTAAATGTTGTGAAAAGTGAATAGGTTGATTTTAATTAATTTTAGGTCTCTCTTTAACTTGAGAGAATTAGATATGAAATGTTCCAAACCTAAACTATGTGACTACCTCAAGTCCTTATCCCTTAGCCAAGAGTAAATGAAGGGTGTTCAACAAGAGAACAACAAGGTTCTCCCCTAGATCCACAAGTCAAATCCAAAGTGCATGGGCGCTCAACAAGTAGGACACTTAGTGTCATGCAACCGTCCCCTGCTTCAACCCCTTCTAGCCTCTACAAGTCACCTTATTTTAGTGGCCAAACAATAATGGAAAATGAGTGCCTAGTTAAACTAACCACTCAATCCTTTGTCTTTTTGTATTACCCAAGATCCACAAAGTGGAAAGGGGAGGGATTACGAGGCAAAGGCGGGGCAATTTTTATTTACTTTGCAAAAATTAAAATTTTAAGCACTAGCCAGCTCGATATTGTAAGGGTGGAAAAACTACTCACATGCAAGGTGTGGGAAAACAAAAACTATATTTATTAAACTAAATAAGAATGAACAAACTTAGCCACACAACTTTGGCACAATGTGGAGGACAAAGCCTACCGATTTTGTGAAAAAGATGGGTAATAATTAAACAACTTTACAGGCCTCAAAATTATGGCGCGAGATGGAGGACAAAGCCTACCGATGTTGCAACCAAGGTGGGAAAACAAATTAAGCAAAAATCAGAAACTTAAATCTAAATTAGCCAACATGATTTTGCAAGGATGGCAAAGTCAATCACATGCAAGGTGCGGGAAAAAATTCTAAAACTAATTTACAGATTATAAACTTTGAAATAAATTAGAGAATGCAAGCCCAAGAGACTCTCTTGGGTTGCTTACAATGACTTAGAAATCAAGAAAAGAAAATGGGCTTTGCACCAAATCTTGTAGATCTTTTCTTGAGGCTTTAGTGGCCTAATTTTGGCAGCACCTCCCCTTTTACTAGTGCATAAAACAACAAATAAAGCTTGGAAAATGCTAAAAATCACCTAAACAAGTTAATTTTTTAGTTAGTATATAAATATAAACTTTTATATACAAAATCTAAACTTGGAAAATTATTTGTAAACAAGATTTGAATGATTATTTATGCACAAAATTAGTAATAGAAGCTTAAAAGTAAATCAGAAAATTATGTGTAGTAAAATGAAGCCTTTGGAGTCCACTCCTCCAAGTTTTGGTAACATGTAAATCTGTAAACCTGTGCTACACAATGAGGCAAGAAGGTGGGATCTTTTAAAAGGCCTACAAAATACTTTGTGAATATTAGTAAAAACAAATCACATAAACTTATAGCAATACTACTACAGATTTATCCCTGGCAAAATACCTTGCTTAGGGTTCTTCAAGTAAAACAATGTGAGCAAAAATACACAAAAATTCAAATTATTGTCTCAACTAAAGGAAAACACCATACATGAACAACCAAAGATCACCAATAATGCACCAATATAACACCAAGATTTTCTCCAAAGCTTCACTTTATTGTTCAAAATAATGGCTGCAATATTGCAGCAAGATTACATGAGAAAAATGAAAAAGAATGAGAGAGAGAGAGAGAGAGAGAGAGAGAGAGAGAGAGAGAGAGATTTGGGCAGCATAAGTTTGCAATGAAACTTGATTCCAAAATGAGGAGAGGGGGCTTCCTTTTAAATGAGGTAAAGAGGATAGACCCCTCTTGGATGAGTTACAAGTGTTACCCATCAAGAGAGAGAGGATCCAATTAAGCGGGCACACTTTTAGGGTTTGAGGATGAGTTAGGGTTTGAGGGGTGAGTTGTGAAGGGGAAAAACCCCATATCTTTTGTTTAAACATTTGACTAGGATCTAAGGGGGGCACACTTAGGGTTTGAGGCCTCCTCCACCCTTTATTGTTTTCTTTTCCCTAAGTTCATGAAGAAGGGGGGCACCCCTCTCAGTAGGGAGACTCAATATCAAGTTGTTAGCTTGACTTGTGGGGGTTTCTCTAAGTGGATTTTCACTTTTCCAACTTAGGAAATACATTATAAAACATTTCCCCCTTTGTTTTCTTGACTTTAGTCACTTTTACAATTTTTGGCATTTTTTCCTTAGCCAATTATTTGTTGATTTTTGACTGACTTGGACTCCTCATGGACATTGACCTAACAAAACTTGTCCAATTGAGCTAAAACTTGGTACAAGATTGTAGGGGGTCATAATCCATTTTTTTTTAGTACTCACACACCTATAAAAAATCCCCAAGGACCAAACTTTTACATTTTTCATAAAAAAACAATTAAAAATTTCCAATTTACGAGAAATTTTAATTATTAAAAAATCCTATCAAAACCGAATGGAATTCTGCAAGACTCCAAATGTATAGCATGTTCATTTACAACACCTTTGGAACTAAGTCACCCACTGGGATCGATCATTAGGAGACATTTCACCACTTTGAAAGATTATTGAGTGAAAAAATTAAGAGTAATTAAAATCGCTGAAAAGCAAGATTAATTGCGTGAGGAAAAAAACACTCGATGAAAGGACTTCCCTCATGATAAGTTCCTAGGAAACTAAATTATTAAAAATTGACCCTTACTAACATATAACAAAATTATCCCACTCAAGGGAGCGAACATTCCGTGGACATAGAAATAAGTGTTGGGGGCAAAATTGCCCTGTTGAGCCATAAGTCTTCAAACTTGTTGTACCACAAGGTACGTATCTTCATGGTACATGACGTTGACACCTAGTTGAAATAGGTGGTCAACATATGGCTCCATATGGGGACGTGTGCTCGATCTTTAGGAAGGAGAGCATAAGAGAATCTCAGAATCTACGAAAAAAAGTTCTCATCAATAACCAACATAAGTACATGTAAAAGGAATACACAATAATCAATAAATTAAATGGCATTGACAATAATCAAATAAATGAAATGACTATACAATGAATTATATANAAGAATAAAAAAATTGAAAGAATCAAAGGAGAAAGGTTAGAGATACGTTAAAAAGGATTCCCTTATGGGCATCAAATGACTGCATTGAAGATCATTTCAAGATGGGGCCTTTTCACTGGCATATCTAGCTTTATTTTGTCCAACTGGTTGATATGAGTTGACATAAAACTTGTACACTTTACCCTGCTTAATGATGTTCTGATGTGAACCCTTTTTCTTAGTTCTCAACCACTTGATAAAATTTTCTTTGAATCCTTTCTAATAAAGTTGCTTTTGTGCCAAGCGAAAAGATTCAAAGTCTGTCGATTTTAACTCTTCTTTGAAAGGATTGGAATAATCATCCATAGGGATGATATGTTGACTATTATTATCATTACTGACTTCCTTATTATCCTTACGATCTTCTACTAGATTTATTCCATTTTTTCTTCTTTTCTTTTCATTCTTGTTATGCTTGTCCTATTTGTTGAATACATCCTCTTCGCCAAAATAAATTTCCCCAATTTCTAAGATGTCTAGAGTAGATGTCCCAAAAATCCTATAAAACTCTTCTTGACATCTAAGTGATTCATCTAAACGTTGGCGAATTGATGTTGAAGGAATCACATCAATATCCCTTTCACTTGGCATTTCTTCAAGAAAAAGACCATCAAAAGAATCCATGGTATCCCAAACATTACAAACACTTGGGAGTTCATCCTTAAGTTTCTCCTTGAAAAATGATAGAAAATTAGATGGTATCTCATAACATCCAAATCAATTCATGATATACAAACTCATTTATGGGTTTCTTGATATATTGAACATGATCTTTTCTTTCCAATTATTTGTTTACTCTAAACATGGCCCCATCTGGTGTAGGAATGGTCCCATACATTAAATCCATTTGTATACTACCCCCCAAATATGCAGTTGTTTTTCTTGAGAGAAACAAACCCCAAGCATCAAGCACATCAATCACCACTATGTCCATTTCTATTTGAATATTAGGTAAGGAGACCAAATTCACTTGTAAGCCTTTTATCAAACCATGCACCTCAATTATTTTACTATCCGTGGCACAAATTTTATGATAAGGCCTTGAAATCATTAAATTTAATTGTTCCATTACTTTCTTAGTCATAACATTTGAACTTGCTTTAGAATCAAGCATGCAATTGTGAAGGAGATAATCATTCATAAGTAGAGAAAGAAAAAAAAATTAATTTTTTTCGTTTCCCCTATCCCAGTTTTGCAAAATCATAGGTGCATTTTGGTAAGCTACAAGTTGTGGCTTGTCAACTTTACCTTGAGGAGGATTTTATATAGCTTTGAGAAATTTCCCCTTTTGAGATGGAATCTTCATAATTTCTACTAGATGGACCAACATTTTTTCATTATTCAATCACCCTCCTAAGTCAATATTTAACTATGTATTTGTAGGAACAATTGATTTAAGAGGGGGAGGAGGTGTTTTAGGAGCGTTTGCTTGTGGCCTATCTTGATTTTTAGTTCCATCTCTTTGATAAGTGAAGCCTCTATATCTAGCCATTTATGATACTTGCTTGGGAGTAGGCCTAGGACCAAAAGTTTCTATTACATTGTTCACAACTTCATTCATGCAATTTACCTCCTTACTATGCTACATCAATTCATTCCATTCATTCATGCCCACATTATATTCATGACCACACATATTGACTTGCTCATTTTTTGATCTAGAGGGTCCCCCTTCATTACACATTTGAAGAAACATTTGGCAAGTTGATTCTTCATGAAATTACCCACAAGGTCTACAATATGGGATAACTTGGTGGTCAACCAAGTTAGTAGACTCAAAAGGATTTTGGGGTCTTTTCTCTTGAGGTGGGGGTCTATTTTTCCACTTATCATTTGGATTATGATGATATTTATTAGCTTGAGCCCTTTCCATGGCCACCAACCTAGTTTTCATGGTGGCCATATGATAAGCATGGTTAATCTCTATTTTCTTTATTTGATTAGCCTAGTTAATCTCCATTTGCTTAATTAATTGAGTGAGTTCTTTAATTTCATCACTAGAAGATTCTTGATTTTCCACTTGCTTCTTCTTCTCCTCATTGGGTTTGTTAGAAATTCCCCTTGAGAAACCAGACAGATTTGACTTTCTAGCATCTTGCATGTTTTTATCTATCTTGCTAGCATACTTTTGTGCATCCCTTAGATTTAGTGGCTCTTTATCCCTCAACTGATATCTGATATCACCCTCAAAGGCTTCCATATAATGAATTAAAATAGCGGCATTAGGAGGCTTAATAGTTTGTGGGAGGATTTTAACCAAGTCATTAAATATCTTATTGAATTATTCCATTGTTTAATTTTTCTTCTTTTGACTAGAGCTAATGGCAGCCAATAAATGACGATCTTCCTTCTTCTCACCCCATCTTTCCATGAAGGCTTTCTATATTTACACCAAGGTGCTAAATTTGTCATCATCCCGTTCCATGAACCAATCTACGACATTATCTTCCAAAGATAAGACTAAAAACTTCATCTTGGTATATTCATAGTCTTGAGCATTACACCATCTAGTAATGCACAAGTTGAATGTTTTGACCTGAGACTAGGCACTAATAGCATTGTTTCCCTGAAAAATAGGTGATTTATCAATAGCTTTGTTAGGAAGAGGATGAGGATAACCTTGAATATTAGTAAAATTACATGGCTTATATTGGTCACCCATAGTTGTTGTAGGATTATTACATACAAATAAAAAATGTATATCCGATATTGCTTCTTCTCCAAGATTTTCAAGGAGCCTACGCGGAGCTAGTCTGTTTATTCTCCTCCTATACACCCTTTCAAGTTTAGGAAGGAAATAAACTAACCCTTGTGGGTTTCTAGTGGTAGGATACCTCAAAGAATGATTAAATGGAGTCGCGACTTGGAGATTAAGCAATGTCTAACAACAAATATTAAGGTTGCAATGAATTAAGGAACAAGTTTATTACTTAGTTTTTTAAAGAATTAAATAATTTTTGTCAATTAACCAAGGATAAGAGACCTATCCTCGGCAACGACGCCAAAGATGTTGCCGCCTAATACACACCTACGAACATGGAGAAATCTCCAACCCACTTGGTGTGTCCTTGGAGACACAAACCTAAGTCTAGACCCACTATCACCTCAATCTAGACTCCTTCCGTCTAGGATCAATCCTAGGGAAGCCAAGGGGGGTAGACCCTATTAAAATATGTGAATGTTTGTTAAATGTTCTAGGAGTTAATTAAATTTATTAATTAGGGAGACCCAACCCAATGACAATCAACCATGCAATATGTGGTTCCTTTAATGACAAGCAAATATTTTACCACAATTTAGACCAGTTCCTAAAGATTATCAAAATTCTCTTATTGAAATATATTCACAAAAATATATCTTTACAACTTTAAATAAAGAATAAATTTATCCACACAATGATTCAAAAAATAACTTTACATTTTAAACAATTACTTACCAAAGAATTAAAGAATGCTTGAATAAGAAATAAAGAATAATGTAAATAACTTGTAGAAAATAAATGGAATGTAAATACTTGAGAATAAATTGTTGAAATGGAAATTGCAAGGAAATGTAAATGTTGTGAAAAGTGAATAGGTTGATTTTAATTAATTTTATGTCAATCTTTAACTTGGGGGAGTTAGATATGAAATGTTACAAAACTAAACTATGTGACTACCTCAAGTCCTTATCCCTTAGCCAAAAGGAAATGAAGGGTTTTCAACAAGAGAACAACAATGTTCTCCCCTAGCTCCACATGGAAAATCCAAAGTGCTTGGGCACTCAACAAGGAGGACACTTAGTGTCGTGAAACCGTTCCCTGCTTCAACCGCTTCTAGCCTCCACATTTCACCTTATTTTAGTGGGCCAAACAATAACGGAAAATGAGTGCCTAGTTAAACTAACCACTCAATCCTTTGTCATTTCGTATTACCCAAGATCCACACAGTGGCAAGGGGAGAGAATAGGGGAAAAGATGAGGTAATTTTTATTTACTTTTCAAAATTGAAATTTTAAGCACTAGCTAACACGATAATGCAAGGGTGACAAAGCCACTCACATGCAAGGTGTGGGAAAACAAAAATTATATTTCTTAAACTAAATAACAATGAACAAACTTAGCCACGGAACTTTGGCACAATGTGAAGGACAAAGCCTATTGATTTTGTGACAAAGATGGTTAAGAACTAAACAACTTTACATGCCTCACAACTATGGCGCAAGATGGAGGACAAAACCTACCAATGTTGTGACCAAGGTCGACAAAGAAATTAAGCAAAAAACAGAAAATTGAATCTAAATTAGCCAGCATGATTTTGTAAGCATGGCAAAGCCAATCACATGCAAGGTGTGGGAAAAAATTCTAAGACTAATTTACATATTATAAACTTTGAAAGAAATTAGAAAATGCAAGCCCAAGAGACTCTCTTGGGTTTCTTACAATGACTTAGAAAGAAAGAAAAGGAAAGGGGTTTTGAACGAAATCTTGTAGATATTTTCTTGAGACTTTAGTGGCCAAATTTGGTTAGCACCTCCCCTTTTACTGGTGAAAACCGGCATAAAACAACAAATAAAGCTTGCTGGAAAATGCTAAAAATCACCTAAACAAGTTAGTTTTTTGGTTAGTATATAAATAAAAAAAATTATATACAAAATCTTAACATGGAAAATGATTTGTAAGCAAGATTTGAATGATTATTTATGCAGAAAATAAGTATTAGAAGCTGAAAATTAAATTAGAAGTAAAATGAAGTCTTTGGAGGCCACTCCTCTAAGTTTTGGTAACCTGTAAATTTGTAAACCCTTGCTACACAATGAGGCAAGAAGGCAGGATATTTTAAAATGCCTACAAAATACTTTTGCAAACACTAGTAAAAACAAATCATATAAACCTATAGCAATACTACTACAGATTTATCCCTACCAAAATATTTTGCTTAGGGTTCTTCAAGTAAAACAATGTGAGCAAAAATTCACAATATTTCCTCAACTAAAGGAAAACACCATACATGAATAGTCAAAAATCACCCAGAATGCACCAAGATAACACCAAGTGTTCTTCCAATGCTTCACTTTATTTTTCAAAAGAATGGTTGCGATATTGCAACAAGATTACATGAGAGAAATGGGAAAGAATGAGAGAGAGAGATTTGGGCATCATAAGTTTGCAATGAAACATGATGCAAAGATGAGGAGATGGGGCTTCCTTTTAAATAAGAGAAATGGGAGAGACCCCTCTTGGATGAGTTACAAGTGTCACCCATCAAGAGAGAGAGAGGATCCAGTCAAGGGGGGCACACTTTTAGGGTTTGAGGATGAGTTAGGGTTTGAGGGGTGAGTTATGAAGGGGGAAAACCCCTTCTCTTCTGTTTGGACCTTTGAATAGGATCTAAGGGGGGCACAATTAGGTTTTGAGGCCTCCTCCACCCTTTATATTTTGTTTTTCCCTAAATTCATGAAGAAGGGGGGTGCCCCTCTCACTAGGGAGACTCAATTTCAAGTAGTTAACTTGACATGGGGGGGTTTCTCTAAGTGGATTTTCACTTTTCCAACTTAGAAAATACATTAGAAAACATTTCCCCTTTCTTTTCTTGAATTTAATCACTTTTACAATTTTTGGCATTTTTACCTTATCCAATTATTTGTTGATTTCTGACCGACTTGAACTCTTCATGGACATTGACCTAGCAAAAATTGTCCAATTGAGTTGAAACTTATTCCAAAGGTGTAGAGGGTCATAAAACATTTTTTTTCAGTACTCACACCCCTATACAAAATCCCCAAGGACCAAAGTTTTACATTTTTTATAAAAAACAATTAAAAATTTCCAATTTACGGGAAGTTTTAATTATTAAAAAATCCTATCAAAACCTAATGGAATTCTGCAAGACTCTAGATGTCTAGCATGGTCATTTACAAAACCTTTATAACTTAGTAACCCACTGGGCTCGATCATTAGGACGCATTTCACCACTTTGGAAGATTATTGAGTGAAAAACTCAAGAGTAATTAAAATCGTTGAAAAGCAAGATTAATTTCCTCAGGAAAAAAACACTCGATGAAAGGACTTCCCTAATGATAAATTCCTAGGAAAATAAATTATTAAAACTTGACCCATGCTAACATATTAAAAAATTATCCCACGTAGGGAAGCAGACATTCTGTGGACATAGAAAGAAGTGGTGGGGGTAAAAGTTCTCTGTTGATCCATAAGTCTTCAAACTTGTCGTACCACAAGGTACATATGTTCATGGTACATGACGTTGACACCTATTTGAAATAGGTGGTCAATATTTGGCTCCATATGGGGATATGTGCTCGATCTTTGGGAAGGAGAGCATACGAGAATCTCAAAATCTACAAAACAAAGTTCTCACCAATAACCAACATAAGTACATGTAAAAAAAATAGACAAAATCAATAAATGAAATGACATTGACAATAATCAAATAAATGAAATGATATTGACAGTAATCAAATAAATGAAATGACTATACAATGAATTATATACATAAATGAAAGAATAAAAAAATTGAAAGAATCAAAGGAGAAATGTTAGAGATACGTTACAAAGGATGCCCTTCTGGGCATCAGATGACTGCGTTGAAAATCATTTCAAGATGGGGCCTTTTCACTGGCATATCTAGCTTTATGTCGTCCAACTGGATGAGATGATTTGTCAGAATATTTGTACACTTTACCATGCTTTCTGATGTTTTGATATGAACCCTTTTTCTTAGTTCTCAACCACCTGATAAACGTTTCTTTGAATCCTTTCTAATGAAGTTGTTTTTGTGCCAAGCGAAAAGATTCAAAGTATGTTGATTTTAACTCTTCTTTGAAAGGCTTGGAATAATATCCCATAAGGATGATATGTTGACTATTATTATCATTACTGACTTCCTTATTATCCTTACAATCTTCTACTAGATTTATTCCACTTTTTCTTCTTTTCTTTTCATTATTTTTATGCTTGTCCTATTTGTTGAAGACATCCTCTTCGCCAAAATAAATTTCCCCATTTTCTAAGATGTCTCGAGTAGATGGCCCAAAAATCCTATCAAACTCTTCTTGACATCCAACTGATTCATCTGAAAGTTGGTGAGCTGATGTTGAAGGAGTCACATCGATATCCCTTTCACTTGGAGTTTCTTCAAGAAAAAAAGCATCAAAAGAATCCATGGTATCCCAAACATTACAAACATTTGGGAGTTCATCCTTAAGTTTCTCTTTGACAAATGCTAGAAAATTAGATGGTATCGCATAACATCCTATATCTAATTTATGATAGACAAACTCATTTATGGGTTTCTTGAGATCTTTAACATGACATTTTCTTTCCAATTCTCTGTTTAATCTAAACATGGTCCCATATGGAGTAGGAATGGTCGCGTAAGTTAAAACCATTTGTATACTACCCCCCAAATTTGTACTTTTTTTCCTTGAAAGTGACCTACCCCAAGCATCGGGCATATCAATAACCACTATGTCCATTTCTGTTTGAATATCAGAGAAGGAAACCAAATGCACTTGTAAGCCTTTTATCAAACCATGCACCTCAATTGTTTTACTATCCATGGCACAAATGTTATGATAAGGCCTCGAAATCCTTAAATTTAACTGTTCCATTACTTTCTAAGTCATAACATTTGAACTTGCTCTAGAATCAAACATGCAATTGTGAAGGAGATAATCATTCATAAGTAGAGAAAGAAAAAATGGTTGATTCTTTCCATTTCCTCGATCCCAATTTTGTAAAATAACAGGTGCATCTTGGTAAGCTACAACTTCTGTCTTATCACCATTACCTTGAGGATTTTCTATAGTTTTGATCAATTTCCCCCTTTGAGATGAAATCTTCATCATTTTTGCTACAGGGACCAACATTTTTGCATTATTCAACCACCATCCTATGTAAATATTTAACTATGTATTTGGAGGAACAATTGATTTAGGAGGGGGAGGAGGTGTTTTAGGAACACTTGCTTGTAGCCTATCTTGATTTTTAATCCCATCTCTTTGATAAGTGAAGCCTCTATATCTAGCCATTTTTTATACTTGCTTGGGAGCAGGTTTAGGACCAAAATTTATCGTTACTTTGTCCACAACTTCATTCATGCAACTTACCTCATTACTATGCTCCATCAATTCCATCCATTCATTCATGTCCACATTATATTCATGACCACACATATTAACTTGCTCATTTTCTGATCTAGAGGGTTCCCCTTCATTGCAAATTTGAAGAAAAATTTGGCAAGTTGATTCTTCATGAAATTGCCCACAAGGTCTAAAATATGGGATAATCTGGTGGTCAACCAAGTTAGTAGACTCAAAAGGATTTGGGGGTCTTTTCTCTTGCGGTGGGGGTCCTTTTTTCCACTTATCATTTGGATTATGATGAGATTTGTTATCTTGAGCCCTTTCCATGGACACCAACCTACTTTGCATGGTGGTCATATTATTAGCATGGTTAATCTCTATTTGCTTTATTTGATTATCCTAGTTAATCTCCATTTTCTTAATTAATAGGGTGAGTACCTTATTGCCACCACTAGAAGATTCTTAATTTTTCACTTTCTTCTTCTTCTCTTCATTGGGTTTGTAACAAGTTCCCCTTGAGAAACCAAGAAGATTTGACTTCCTAGCATCTTGCATGTTTTTATCTATCGTGATAGCATACTTTTGTGCATCCCTTAGATTTAGTGGCTCTTTATCCCTCAACTGATATCTGATTTCACCCTCAAAGGATTCCATATAATGAATTAAAATTGAGGCATAAGGAGGCTTAATAGTTTGAGGGAGGCTTTTAACCAAGTCATTAATATTAAATCTCTTATTGAATTCTTCCATTGTTTCATTTTCCTTCTTTTGACTAGAGCTAATGGAAACCAATAAATGACGATCTTCCTTCTTATAACCCCATCTTTCCCTGAAGGCTTTCTGGATTTCCGCCAAGGTGCTAAATTTGTCATCATCATGTTCCATGAACCAATATGTGACATCATCTTCCAAATATAAGACAAAAAGCTTCATCTTGGTATCTTCATAGTTTTGAGCATTACACCATCTACTGATGCACAAGTTGAATTTTTTGATGTGAGAGTGGGCACTAATAGCGTCGTTTCCTTGAAAAATAGGTGATTTCTCAATAGCTTTATCAGGAAGAGGATGAGGATAACCTTTAATATTAGTAAAATTAGATGGATTATATTGGTCACCCATAACTGTTGTAGGATTATTAAATACAAATAAAAATGTATATCCGAGATTGCTTCTTCTCCAAGACTTTCAAGGAGACTACAGGGAGCTAGTTTGTTTATTCTCCTCCTATACATCCTTTCAGGTTCATGAAGGGAATCAACCAACCCTTGTGGTTTTATCTTGGTAGGATACCTCAAAGAATGATTAAATGGAGTCGCGACTTGGAGATTAAGCAATGTCTAACAACAAATATTAAGGTTGCAATGAATTAAGGAACAAGTTTATTACTTAGTTTTTTAAAGAATTAAATAAATTTTGTCAATTAACCAAGGATAAGAGACCTATCCTCGGCAACGACGCCAAATATGTTTCTGCCTAATACACACCTACGAACATGGAGAAATCTCCAACCCACTTGGTGTGTCCTTGGAGGCACAAACCTGAGTCTAGACCCATTGTCACCTCAATCTAGACTCCTTCCGTCTAGGCTCACTCCTAGGGAAGCCAAGGGGGGTAGACCCTATTAAACTATGTGAATGTTTGTTAAATGTTCTATGAGTTAATTAAATTTATTAATTAGGGAGACCCACTCTAATGACAATCAACCATGCAATATGCAATTCCTTTAATGCCAAGCAAACCTTTTACCACAATTTACACCAGTGCCTAAAGATTATCAAAATTCTTTTATTGAAATATATTCACAAAAACATATATTTACAACTTTAAATAAGGAATAAATTTATCCACACAATGATTCAAAAAATAACTTTACATGTCAACAATTACTTACCAAAGAATTAAAGAATGCTTGAATAAGAAATAAAGAATAATGTAAACAACTTGCAAAAAATAAATGGAATGTAAATACTTGAGAACAAATTGTTGAAATCGAAATTGCAAAGAAATGTAAATGTTGTGAAAAGTGAATAGGTCGATTTTTATTAATTTTAGGTCTCTCTTTGACTTGGGGGAATTAGATATGAAATGTTCCAAACCTAAACTATGTGACTACTTCAAGTCCTTATCCCTTAGCCAAGAGGAAATGTTGGGTGCTCAACAAGAGAACAACAAGGTTCTCCCCTAGCTCCATAGGTCAAATCCAAAGTGCTGGGGAGTTCAACAAGGAGGACACTTAGTGTTGTGAAACCATCCCCTACTTTAACCCCTTCTAGCCTCCACATGTCACCTTTATTTTAGTGGCCAAACAATAATGGAAAATAAGTGCATAGTTAAACTAACTACTCAAACCTTTGTCATTTCTTATTATCCAAGATCTACGAAGTGGCAAGGGGAGGGAATATGAGGCAAAGGCGAGGTAATTTTTATTTACTATGCAAAAATTGAATTTTTAAGAAATAGCCAGCACGATATTTCAAGGGTGGCAAAGCCTCTCACATGCAAGGTGTGGGAAAACACAAATTATATTTCTTAAACTAAATAACAATGAACAAACTTGTCCACACAACTTTAGCATAATGTGGAGGACAAAGCCTACCAATTTTGTGACAAAGATGGGTAAGAATTAAACAACTTTATAGGCCTCACAACTATGGCGCAAGATGGAGGACAAAGCCTATCAATGTTGTGACCAAGGTGGGAAAAGAAATTAATAAAAAATCCTAAAATTAAATCTAAATTAGCCAACACGATTTTTCAAGGATGGCAAAGCCAATCACATGCAAGGTGTGGGAATTTTTTTAAAACTAATTTATAGATTATAAACTTTGAAAGAAATTAGAGAATGCAATCCCAAGAGACTCTCTTGGGCTGCTTACAATGACTTAGAGAGCAAGAAAAAGAAAGGGGTTTTGCACCAAAGCTTGTAGATGTTTTCTTGAGTCTTTAGTGGCCAAATTTGGGAGCATCGCCCCTTTTACTGGTGAAAACCTGCCTAAAACAACAAATAAAGATTGCTGGAAAATGCTAAAAATCACCTAAACAAGTTAGTTTTTTGGTTAGTATATAAATATAAATTTTTATATACAAAATATGAACTTGGAAAACGATTTGTAAGAAAGATTTGAATGATTGTTTATGCAGAAAATAAGTATTAGAAGATGAAAATTAAATCTGAAAATTATGTGAAGTAAAATGAAGCCTTTGGAATCCACACCTCCAAGCTTTGGTAAACTGTAAATCTATAAACCCTTTCTACACAATGAGGCAAGAAAGTGGGATCTTTTAAAATGAATACAAAATACTTTGCAAACACTAGTAAAATGAAATCACAAAAACCTATGACAATACTACTACAGATTTATCCCTAGCAAAATACTTTGCTTAGGGTTCTTCAAGTAAAACAATGTGAGAAAAAATACACAAAAATTCACAATATTACCTCAACTAAAGGAAAAAACCATACATGAACAGCCAAAGAGCACCAAGAATGGACCAAGATAACACCAAGAGTTCCTCCAAAGCTTCACTTTATTGTTCAAAAGAATGGTTTCAATATTGCAACAAGATTATATGAGAAAAATGGGAAAGAATGAGAGAGAGAGAGATTTGGGCAGCATAAGTTTGCAATGAAACTTGATGCCAACATGAGGAGAGGGGGTTCCTTTTAAATAAGGGAAAGAGGAGAGATTCCTCTTGGGTGAGTTACAAGTGTCACCCTTCAAGAGAGAGAGGATCTAGTCAAGGGGGGCACACTTTTAGGGTTTGAGGATGAGTTAGGGTCTGAGGGGTGAGTTGTGAAGGGGGAAAACCCCTTCTCTTCTGTTTAAACCTTTGACTAGGATCTAAGGGGGGCGCACTTAGTGTTTGAGTCCTCCTCCACCCTTTATTTTTTGTTTTTCCCTAAGTTTATGAAGAAGGGGGGTGCCCCTCTCACTGGGGAGACTCAATCTCAAGTTGTTAACTTGACTTGGGGGGGTTTCTCTAAGTGGATTTTCACTTTTTCACCTTAGGAAATACATTAGAAAAAAATTCCTCCTTTCTTTTCTCGACTTTAATCACTTTTACAATTTTTGGCATTTCTACCTTAGTCAATTACTTGTTGATTTTTAACTTACTTGGACTCCTCATGGAGATTGACCTAGAAAAACTTGTCAAATTTAGATGAATCTTGGTCCAAGGGTGAAGGGGGTCATAATACATTTGTTTTGAGTACTCACACCCGTGTACAAAATCCCCAAAGACGAAAGTTTTACATTTTTCATTAAAAACAATTAAAATTTTCCAATTTACGGGAAATTTTAATTATTAAAAAATCCTATCAAAACCTAACGGAATTCCGCAAGACTCTAGATGTATTGCATGACCATTTAAAACACCTTTAACTTAGTCACCCATTGGGTTCGATCATTAGGACTTCTTTCATCACTTTGGAGGATTATTGAGTGAAGAACTCAAGAGTAATTAAAATCGCTGAAAAGCAAGATTAATTTCCTAAGGAAAAAAACACTTGATGAAAGGACTTCTCTAATGATAAATTACTAGGCAACTAAATTACTAAAACTTGACCCATGCTAACACATTACAAAATTATCCCACTCATGGGAGCAGACATTCCGTGGACATAGAAAGAAATGTTGGAAGCAGAATTTCCCTGCTGAGCCATAAGTCTTCAAACTTGTCGTACCACAAGGTACATATTTTCATGGTACATGAAGTTTACACCTAGATGAAATAGGTGGTCAACAGATCTATTTTTTACTTTCAAAGTTTCATTATTTCAAGTAGATCTATCACGCTAAATCTCATCTTTTGGTAAGTTTTAAAGAAACATCTTAGAGGGCTGAAAGATAGTTTAGTTCCAAGATATTTCACCTTGATATTTGGAAATATAAGTGCTTTTAGTTTGCTGCCCAAAAAAAACAAACCAAAGACCCTAAGGAGACAAGCTTTCCAGTAGCAATCTAGCTTGTTCTCCTTGGTTAATTTTCACTTGTTTTTGGTAGTTTTAACTTAGTAATTTTTTTTGTTTTCTTAACATTTGTCCAAGACACTCTTAAAGTGTTTTGGGGAATATTTTTATATTCTTTTCTTGCTGCTTTTTTCAGGTTTGTGGACATCCAAGAGGAAGTGCTGCCGAATTTTGGCAGATTTAGGCTATCTCGGACTCCTGAGAGCACCCTTTTCATCAATAAATTTTCTAAAACTTGTAAAAACTTGTTGATATCCATTAATGAAAGATCACAAGTCTTCCCAAAAAAGATATTGTAACCAAAATCAATAAAATAAATGGGATACACAGTGCCCAGTATTCAATCCCCCCTGGGGGATCGATATCCTTTTGTGGTTGTCTCATTTTTTATTAAATTTTAGTTTTGTTTTTCTTTACTAATTTTAAAAATATAAAATCAATCACAACACTGCAAACTAGTTAGTCCAGGGTGGATGAATACTGGGCACTGTGTAGCCCACTGATTTTATTAATCTCGGTTACAATTGTTTTTTAGGAAGACTTTTGATCCTTCATTAAGGGACATCAACAAGTTTTACAAGTTTTAAGAATATTTAGGAAGGAGGATAGGTTCTTCTGGGGTCCTAGACGGTCCAAATCTACTCAAATTCGGTAGAGTCTCCCCTTGGCTGTCCACAAACCTACAAAAAACAACAAAAGAAAATATTCCCAAAAGGGATTTGGAGGATCCTGCAAAGTATGTTATAGGATGTACAAAAATTATGCAAAATCTCTAAGTAAAACCTACTCTAAATTAATAAAAAAATAGCCTAATAAAGAAAGAAAGGAGAGTCTTTTCTTAATGATATTGTTTAATGTCCCAAAATAGTGAAAACAATATCAATAAGTATTCCAAAATTTAGATTGTCAAGCCTGTTATCCCTAATTTCTAGGGATAACTAAAGAGATTATGTCTCGAGGTCCTCAGGTTGCAGACATGGAGTACCGAGAGACTTATGGCCGACAACATCCACTTGCACAGACAAAGGCCCACTTCACCACAACAGATATCAGGTTCATCATGATGGTATCCACCACATCATCTTGCTTCCAAAAGACGATGGGTCTTTCTCCATGAGGTACAAGTTGGTTATTGTGGTAAGTGTCACTTTAATATTTCAGGCATTTGAATATGTTGCATTTAAAGTTGCTTTTGATTATAGAACGTTTTCTTGGACGTTATGCTCTTTGCCCTGTTTCACCTTGGTAACTGACATTGCACCCTAGTAAGTGGTCACCCTTACAGATGGTTTTCCTTGACAAGTCACTGTGCCACTCCCGATCATACTTATCATTTTTCGTCACTTCACCCCTTGTTCGTCTCCTTATATTTTGGGATTTCGAGTGTATTGACCCAAGAAGGGATTGTACCTCATTTCATGGGAAGAAGGGGTTGAAGGCCCAGAGGTTTGTGGCTGGAAAAAAATAAAATCCAATCATAAACCTTCTAGTTTCTCTCCCAGGGATCCCTGAGGACAATGAAATGTCTCTCATAAGAAACTGATGGGACCCGTTAAAAATAACAAAATAAAAATGCCAACCAAGGTAGAGCGTGTGTGGGAATTGTTTTTCATGCTTAGGTAGAAGTCCCACACATTGTATTCAACTTGGGGAAGCATACTATGACCAGGGTAGAGTCAAGGTGGGCAATGTTTTTCATGCTTAGGTAGAAGCCCCACCTTGGATTCAACCTGGAAACATAAAAAAAAAGGCAATAAATGGGCTTGGAAAAATGATGCATTGAAAACAAAGGTTCAACACACCCTCTAAAAAAGAACCCATAAATGAGACACTACAAACCCTTGTATATCATGAACCCCATTCCCAAAATTCTTTCCCCCATCCACTTGATTTTCTCCACATGGCTTAGAAAGGGGTTCACCTGGGAAACACTCGACTTGAGGAATGAATCACCCAATAGATCACCTTGTCAACCCTTCCATACCTAAACTTGGCAAATTGCATAGAGTCTTTGAGCACCTGTTTAATTTGATGAGGTGGTTTTTGATGTACATGCTTGGAGGGATCTTATATTAAATGTGATTTTACTTGCCATGATACTTTGACTTGAGATCCTTGGAGGGCGCACTTGTTTGTCTTTGGAGGACCTCGACTGGTGGACGATTTGGAGGAACAAGCCCAGCTTGGGCCTTCATTGGGGCAAGAAGCCCACAGATTGGATGCCATGGCCCGCACACTGGGTGATGATTGTAGCCTTTGGAGGCTTGGGAGACGCCCTAAAGGACCTCTCCTAGTCCTTCAACACCCAAACGATTTTCCTTTGGAAGCTAGAGTGCTACATCTTGGGGCTTGACGTCTTGTTGGGGGATAGAGTTTGGAGTGGTGGTGTTGTTGACTTGACACTTGGTACCTTTTTTATGGAGAGAAGCCTTGTATCGATGGAGGAGACCCTAGCGCACAAGGAGGAGGCCTTTGGAGGCCCAATGTTTCATCTCCAAGATCAAACGACTTGCTCAAAGTGCCAAACGTTTCCCTACAAGAGTGATGTCATGTCTTTTTAGGGTTTTCTTATGTGAAAAAATAATATTACTTTGTAAAGGGGAAAAATAAAGGGAAATGTCTCCATTATTTTTTGGTTTACCCTAAGTTAAGTGGACAAACACTTTTTAGAAGATTTGTATAAATACGAATCATTTCATTTCATTTTAAGATATAGCTCTTCCATTTGGAGAAGGATACTTGGCTGAAATTTGCGCCCTCTTTTGGCAATTTGGATCTCTGTCTCTCTTATGCAAATGTATTTCGGTGATTTATCTTGGTCTATTGTGGAGCTAAGGTGGTGTTCACCTCTTGGAGACTTCCTCTCTTGCTTATGAATGGATATTGCTTGGTGAACTAGGGTTTTATATTGCATCTCTCTTGGAATTGGTAAGAAAAATATGCAATTTTTTAGTTCTTCTTGCTTGTTTCATAGTGTTATTGGTTGAAACCATAGGAGGAGTATAAGTGCATACACCCTCCATCAAGCTTCATCTCATTGCTAGTTGATAAGTCATTTTTGGACAAGGTTTCTAGGAGTACACGGGTGTACACCCTCCTAGATCTACCTAAGTTTGATTTGCATGCCCTAGGGATTAAAAGGGCTTACACCCCTAGGGATATTGTGGATCTAACTCGTACATCCAATACTCCATTTAACCAATATTTTAAAGACACTAATCTGAATTTTTCACTGGAGAAATAAAATCACTTGCATTGGGTAACATGATTTTACGAGATTTTCAAATTGTTTGAAGTGGAATCAATTTTGTGTTCTAATAGCTTGCTTGAACCACTAGGGCATCTTCTCTTTCCACGAATATCTTATTTATGTCATAAATTAAAGCTACAGCCATTAGGGCTGCAACAAACTACTCTATATGTTTGAATTTAACTTGCATTTCAACAATGGAAATTTGCTAGTAAGCCATTACTATCATTCTATTGCTAATTGGTGAACTTTTGATCAGCTTACTTGCTTGTTATCGTGGTCGAAAATTGCTGCTGTAGAAAATTTTTGCTACAGACACTTGGATGTTACAAACATACTCTGAAAACTTCATACAACAACCCTCTAATACCATTGAAGTTTGTGCTAAAATATTGCGAACTAACCTGCTTATTTTATGCTTCATTTATCAATAAATATTTGATGCTTTGAGTGGTTAAATATGCAGTAATTAGCTTTATTCATTGCTGATATATACTCTTATTTAATGTTGTAGTTTGGGACAGAAATATTAACTTGCTTGTCCACTTAATCTTTGAGTTTGTATACTTGTCTCTTCTTGTGTCTCGGGCAAGTACAACAATCTTCCGTAGGTACTACAGCACTTGGAAACCATCAACCATCTACGAGAATTTTTTCCAAGCAAATTTCCACTTAGTAGTTTTACCTATAGGAGTATCACTTCCATAATACCACTTTCCATCTCATTTCCCCCTAGGGTCACCCGAGATTCCCCCCTTCTGTAGGATTTCTCCTTCACTAAAGCGAGGGGAGGGTTTATCTAAGGTAACAATGGGTAGAATCTCCCACAGTTATCACCATCTCATGGGTTGGGTCGGGCTTTGCCCAACCTACAATTTTTGCGATAACAAAGCCCTTAGAAAAGGAACTACCTTTAGCCTTAAATGAGATCTAATCTACTTGCTTTTAACATGAAAAGGAAGGATTATTTATATCTAACTTGAAACAGAAATCTAGCGTTGCATGTATTGAAAGTAACCAAAGAAAGAGTAATTTATAAATTTTGAGAAAGAGAGAGGAAGGCTTTTCTTAAGACTTGAATCCTTGGGCAATGGGGTCCTTTGAGAAATAGTTGAGGGACTCTTGCTCCACAAAGATCTTGACGAAGAGTGAAGAGTTGAACTCTAAGGCTTCACCTCTTCAAGTTTGAGAACCTGTAAGCTAAAACAAATCTTTCCAAAAAATTGTTAAGCATGCAATTCCCTACACTTGAAAGTTAGAAAAAGATGTATATTAACTTAAATAGACATGAAATCTAATTTCTCAAATATAAAGGAAAATAAGACAATACATAAACAAACTATTTTAGATAAGTCTTACATCCAAATGATATGCTTAATAAACAAGAAAAACAAGAGAGATAATCTACAGTTACCTCAAACACAACATAAGCAATGAGCAATGAGCATCCACACAATGAAAACCACCCACAATGGACCTCCAAAGTCTTATTTATTCAATTCAAGAGAGAAATAAAAATGACAGCATTACAATGCAAGTATACTTTTTCCAATCTCCAACTAAAAAACAATGGAAAAGAGTCTTGCTTATATAAGAGGGGAGGTTGCACTTCCCAAGGAGGGAGGGTGTGTATCCCAAGAAGGAAAAGACAAGTGTATGCATGGATGTGTGCCAACACTCCTATACATTCAAGTCAACTCACCATGAGTCAAGAAAGGGTGACGATAGGTCGCCACATGCCAAAGGTTGGTGGCATACTCCTTGGGATTGACACCCACTACCCAAAGTGCGCTACCTCTCTCATGAAGTGCACACCCTCGCCTTGGGATATCCACCCAAGTGACAACCCATCCCATCAACTTGAGTCTTACTCAAACAAGTTTCCATCTATTCAATAAGACTCACCACACAAGCCGTGGACTGAAGACAAGGGAAAATCATGTCCGTGACATGTTTCCTTGATTATTGGCTTGCTAATTTTTTTATTTATTTTTTGCCTTTATTTGACTTTTTTGGAGAAAATAGCTTTAAGTGATTAAATAATCACTGAATTCCCTCAAAAAGGTAATATTTAGGTAAAGTGGATATTCTGAGTGTGAAAATGAATATGTCCAAGACATATAATGCCTTCTAGTACCACTTTTTTAACTTAGGCTTTATTTACAATTAAAAATATCTCGTTTGCGAGAATTTTTTTATTAACTGAAAACATTAAAAATTCCTAGGGAGGACTTAGCACAATTTCCATATGACTCACAAATTGTTGACTAGCATCGTAAGATAGATTAGAAGCTATACTTATATAACATTACTAAGGCCTAACCATCAGTACAGACTCCATCCTTGGAGGAAATGAGTGAAAAAACTCAAAAATTATAACTCGCTTAAAAAACTTTCAAGCAAGAAATAATTAATAAGTAAAAAAAACACTCGAGTAATGCACTCATGGGTAAGTCTTAGTAGAATAATACTTTTACAGGTTTATCATGTTGAATTCATCTTATTACAATTCCCTATGGGGGGCATGGAAATGCGGTATAGAGAAGAAGAAGAAGAAAGGTGGCCATATTGGTTGGCTAGACTTCTAAACTCTAAATTTGAACAATTCTTTTTTCATTCTTTGGCGGCTCAACTGCAAGTCCATCCTAGTGAAACTTGGTGGGTAACATTGGCTCCATATGGGGATGTATGCTAGATCTTTTTAGAGAAGGAAAGCATGCGAGAATCCAGAATTTGTGATCTGCAAACAAACATGTCTCGCCAAACGAATGTATCAACACACATATAATATATAGAAACCAACAATAAAATGAAGTTGCAACAGTAATATACATATGTACAAGAAAGTGCAAAAGAAGAAAGTGAACTAGTATACAAGGAAAAAATAATGATGTGAAAGTAAAATACAAAGGATAAGGGTTAGAGATATATGTTACAATGGATGCCACATGGGAATCAATTGATTTCATTGAAGAACAACATGAGGAGCTACCCATTTACTGGTAGAACCAACTTCTCTCCATCGAACTAGTTGAAGTAGAAAGAATTTTCGCTAGCCACGTCATGGATGATATATGGTCCTGTCCATAAACTGTCAAATTTACCATGTTTACCTGGCTTCTCTTTTTGTTTATCCCATAACAAAACTGTGTCACCTTTCTGAAAGGTCCTTTGTCTTGAATATTTATCAAAAGTCTTCTTAACCTTTTCTTGATTTTTGACACTTTGATCAAATGCCTTTTGTTATCGCACAAGTTTTAGGTTGGGAAAAGCTTGACCCAACCACCAAGTGGAAACAAATTAAGGGACACTATACCCAATGTCACCTCGATATAAGTCTCGCGCTTCAAGGATGACTAGGTCACTCAACAGAGGCGATCCCACAATTTGGGGTAGTCACATAGTCTAGGCTTGTATCAATCACACTCTAATCCCCCTAATTCAAGAGAGACTTAAAATGTATTAAAATTAACCTACACACAACTTTCATAACATTGCACTTCAAGTTCTCAAATCTATTTCAACTCCTTCAAGTTGTGCAACTTTACATTTCAAGCAATTTACTTTTCATATGTTTCTATTTCCAAGCAATTTAATATTTTAGGTCACTTTCTCTCTTTGTGGATGTTTACATATACTAAAGCACCTCTACTTTTGATATAAGCATTCTTTATTCATTTGGGGATATTTGTATAAATCTAGTATTCATTTCATGATCTAATCCATTGTGTAGATATATCACTTTTAGTCGCATTATCATTTAGTTGTTCATTTCATAGTATATATATATTTCATGTTGTTTTCCAATTTATAGAAAATATTCATAATTGGTCCAAAGTGTAAACTAATTTCTTTTATTTATTGTGGATATCTCATAGCAACATTAAATATTTGTATAATTGTAATTTTTTGTATAATCTTATTGACTTCATTTACCCATCTTTAGGCACCAGTCTTAGTATAACTTGTAGATGATCCAGGTGGATATTAGTGGCCACCCACCTATTCCACTTGGACCCACACCATTGTTTCTTTCGGTTTTTTAGTTTCTTTAATTGTAGCACAATTTACTATTTTTAGCAGTTTTTCGGGTCCTAAACTTCCAGAGCCGTTTTGAGGCCCTAAATGACATTTTTCAGGCATGAATGCTCTGGCGAATATGAGTCTGTTTCAGACTCGATATTCATTGTTAGCAGTGTAGTCCTCGGATATATATTTCTAACGATGTATAATGTGCGTCAAATGGAGATAGTATGCCAAAGTTACGACCACGGGAAATTGATGTACCAATTTACCCCAATGAGGCCCATATTATGGTGTTTCATCTCCTAGGGTTAGGTTTTTGAATGTTTAGGGTTTTCCATTGTTTCTCAATAATATATAGGCCTTTGAGCCTCATTTTAACACAGATTTCATAGGCCAGTAGCCTCCACATCTCTTTTTAGAGATAAGCTACCAGCGCCCGAGCTATTTTATTTCCATTCAGTGTGTAAGCATATTTCAGTCATTTGTTGTTAATGAAATTAAGTTTTACTTCCGCTGCATATCTGCGTTTATGTGTATTTCTGTATTTAATTGTGTTCCTGCATAAATACGGATCAGTAAATCAAGGGGTTTGTTTTTCATTAAAGATTTTCATTTGCATTGTTGATTATCATTTAAGTTAGGTCCCCTAACTCAAGATTTAAAATTAACCCCTAGAAAAATTAATCAAATTAACTTAGTTAAGTAGGGTCTACCCTCCTTGGCTTCCCTAGGAGTGAGCCTAGATGGAACAAGTCCAAGTCGAGGTGACAGTGGGTTTGGACTTAGGCTTGTGCATCTAAGGAAACACCAAGTGGGTTGGAGACTTCTCCATGTTAGTAGGTGTGTATAAGGACGGCAACACAGCCAAAAGAATTTGTGATTTAAAGGCTATGCCCCAATGAGGCAAGGTAGCTCAAGTCTAGGGGAACAAAACTCAAGTGAGAGAAGACCAATACTTGAAACTTTCACGTTTTTCAATGCAGCAATTTATATCTCCAATGCAAGATTAGTGTCTTAAGTTATGGGTTAATGGGGTCTTAAAGAAAGATCTATGACTACTAAACCCTTAGGGGTGTAAGTCCTCTTACTTCTCAAGGTAAGTAACCTAGCTAGGGTTTGAAATTAAGGGGTGTAAATCCTCTTGCTTCCTCAACAAAACCCTTGCAAATAACTTTGGAAGCTTGATAATTATGGTGGAAACTAGGATAGGGGTGTGTTGTCGTCTAAATACACACCTACAAACATGGAAAAGTCTCCAACCCACTTGGTGTGTCCTTGGAGGTACAAACCTGAATCCAGACCCTATGTCACCTCAATCTAGACTCCTTCCGTCTAGGCTCACTCCTAGGGAAGACAAGGGGGGTAGACCCTATTAAACTATGTGAAAGTTTATTAAATGTTCTAGGAGTTAATTAATTTGTTGATTAGTATTACCCAACCTAATGACAGGAAACCAATGCAATATGCAATATCTCAATGACAAACAAACCTTTGTTTATTTAACCATAATTAGACCAGTGCCTAAAGATTATTAAATTCCACTCATTGAACAAATATTCACAAAAATGTATCTTTACTTCACAAAAAGGTATCTTTCAACTTGAAATAAATTTATCCACACAATGATTCACAAAATAATTTTACATATAAACAATTACTTCCGAAAGAATTAAAGAATGCTTGAAAAATAAATAAAAAATAATGTGAATAATTTGCAGAAAATAACTGGAAAGAAAATTCTTGAAAATGAATTGTTGAAATAAAAATTGCAATTGTTTTAGGTTGCTTTTAGTTAATTATAAGTTTCTTCTTAACTTAGTGGTTTAGATGTGAGGAGTTGCAATCCTAAGCTATGTGACTACTCCAAGTCCTTATCCCTTAGCCAAGAGAAAATATTGGGTGCTCAATAATAAAAACCACAAGGTTCTCCTCTAGCTCCACAGGTCAAGTCCAATGTGCTTGGGCACTCAACAAGGAGGACACTTAGTGCCGTGAAACCGTCCTTGACTTCAACCCCTTCTAGCCTCCGCAAGTCACTTTATTTTAGTGGCCAAACAATAACAGAAATGGGTGCCTAATTAAACTAGCCATTCAATCCTTTGTTCTTTCTTATTACCCAAGAACCACAAAGTGGCAAGGGGAGGGAATACGGTGCAAAGGCGAGGTAGATTTTATTTACTTTGCACAAGTGAAATTTTAAGCACAAGCCAACACAATTTTGCAAGGATGGCAGAGCCAAGCACAATGCAAGGTGTGGGAAATTAAAGATTAATTAAAATAAATAACTTAAACACATTGACCACACTACTTTGACACAAGGTGGAGAACAAAGCCTTCCGATTTTGTGGCAAAGGTGGACAAAATTAATTAAAACAAAAATCAGAAAAAAAATCTAATCCTAGCCAGCACAATTTTGCAAGGATGGCAGAGCCAAGCACAATACAAGGTGTGGGAAAACAATTAATATTAATTTACATATTTTAAACTTTGAAAGAAAAATAAAGTGCAAGCCCAAGAGACGCTCTTGGAATGCTTACAATAGTTTTAAAAAATGAGAGAGAGAGAGAGAGAGAGGGGTTTGCATCAAATCTTGTAGAAGTTTTCTTGAGCTTTTAGTAGCCTATTTTGGGCAGCACCTCCTCCTTTTATGATGAAAAATTGCATAAAACAACAAAGAAAACTTGCTGGAAAATGCTAAAAATCACCACAAAATATTAGTTTTGAGTTAGCATATGTACAAAAATATGAACTTAAAGATTGAATTTTTTTAGCAAGATTTGAATGATAATATGAACAAAAAATAAGTAAATAGAAAGCTGAAATTAAAACAAAAAATTATATGGAATAGAATGAAGCCTTTGGGGCTCCTCCTTCAAGCTTTGGCAACCTACAAATCCATAAATCCTTTCTATACAATGAGGCAAGAAGTTGAGATATTTTAAAAGGCCTACAAAATACTTTGCAAACACTAATAAAAAAAATATCACATAAACCTATAGCAATACTACTACAGATTTGTCCCTAGCAAAATACTTTGTTTAGGGTTCTTCAAGTAAAATAATGTGGAACAAAGATAAACAAAATTTACAATGTTACCTTACCAAGAGAAAATACCATACTAGAGAACCAAGAATACACCAAGAGAACACCAAGAGATCCTCCAAAGCTTCACTTTATTACTCCAAGAAAGGTTACCAAATGGCACCAAAAATCATAAAAGAAAACGGGAGAGAATGAAAGAGAGTGAGGAGAGATTTTGGCATAATAAAGTTGGTGTGAAAAACTCCTATCAAAATGAGGAGAGAGGGCTTCTTTTTAAAAGAGGGAGAGATGAGAGAACCCTCTTGGATGAGTTACAAGTTTCACCCATCCAAGAGAGAACAAGTCAAGGAGGGTGCGCTTTTAGGGTTTTGGAGTGAGTTATGGTTTGAGGGGTGAGATGTGAAGGGGGAAAACCCCTTTCCACTTGTTCAAACATGATGTTAGGCTATAGGAAGGGCGCACTTAGGATTTTGACACTTTTTTCAATTTAATTTTTACTTTCCCCTAAGTTCATGAGGAAGGGGGGTGCACCTTTCACTAGGGAGACTCACTTTTGGTTGTTGACTTGGCATGGGGGGGTCTTCTAAGTGGATTTTCACTTTTTCAACTTAGTAAATACATTAGACATAATTTCCCCACACTCTCTCATGACCTTAAACATTTTTGTAATTTTTGTTTTTTTTTACCTTAGTCAATTATTTGTTGACTTTTGATTGACTTGGACTCCTTATGGACAATGACCTAAAAAATATTGTCCAATTGAGATGAAACTTGGTCCAAGGGTGTAGGGGTTCATAACCTATAAGCCATTTTATTTGAGTACTCACACCACTATACAAAATCCACAAGGACCAAATATTTACATTTTCATAAAAAATAATTAAAATTTCCAATTTACGTAAAATTTTAATTATTAAAAAATCCTATCAAAACCTAACAGAATTCCGCAAGTGTAATGATCCCAAGCCAAATTTTTCGCTTGGTATCACTAACTACTATTGATTTACTGATGTTCAGGTGTTTATTGAGTTATTAAGTGCATACAAGATTCATCCAACACATGAAGATCATAACATATTCAAGATATAGAAGCACAAGCAAGATCTGACCTTTTTATTATGCAGAATCAATACAATAGATGGCTGATCTGGCATAAACCTCAGATGGCCGTACAATCAATAAATATGAGCTACTACAAAATGCTCTGCCGATACAAAAGAAGCCTCCAAAGGCTGGATAAGTAATGAAGACCAATACCTAGAAGATCTGGATGCCAAACCCTCCAGTTGAAGAGTGTCACGCTCCAAGTGAAGACTGAAACCCTCAAGAATTCGGCCCTGATGGAAAGATGCTCCAAATGAGCCCAAACTCGGTCAAATGATAGATCAGGGCAGTGAGAACCTCCTCTTGAAGTTTCAAGCCCAACGTCCAAGTCCAACCCCTCCAACTGTTGGATCTCCTAAGGGGGTTGCACCCTCCTGAATAGCTAAAACCCCAATGCAACTCGCCCCTGGAGAAATACACATCCAAATGGCGTGAAACTCACCAAGAATATAGATCGGGCTATGAAAATCCCGTGGAAGAAGTTTTAGAACCAAATCTCGAGTAGATCTCTCTAGATCTGAGTTTTTTTGAATCACAGGACGTCCCCTATGGCTCCAAGATGTCCCAATCTGCAAATAATTATATGATGATGATAACCCTCCAGAAAAGTCCTCAAACTAATGATCATGTCCCTGCAAACAAAACCCAAGTGTCGGAATGGCCCCAGGCCCTCTGGATAAGATGGATCGAACCTCCCTCTAGAAGATGGTGCACCCTTGCTGGAATCACAAGAACAGTACGGCCTTCTACCTTCTGAAGAACTAGATGGAGATGAGCTGAGACTAGAATGGTGTGGAGGAGTCTTTCATCCCCGAGACCAAGCTATGGAACAAGGTGAGTGGATATTTCACCACTGAG
>JASDQU010506651.1:5079-15795 GCA_032191745.1 Picea mariana
CAGTTGTAGCTATGCTGGACATAGGGAAGGCTCTAATACCATGTGCGAGGGTGTTGTGAATTATACATGTGAAGTATATGCACAATCATTCGATTTACGACCTCAGTTTGGCCAGCTGTCTAAGGGTGGAAGGTCGTGGATTTGGTGAGCTTGGTCTCCAGCAGTGACCAGAGGCTTGACCAGAATGTGTTGAGAAATTGACTGTCCCGATCTGAGACAATGGTTTGTGGGATTCCAAAATGTACCCAGACTCATTCAAAGAAGAACTTGGCAGTGGCCTATGCTGTGATGTTCTTCTTACAGGCAACCAAAATCGCCATCTTAGAAAAGCGATCAACAACCACAAAAACACAGTCATTTCCTCGCTTGGTGTACGGGAGGCCTAACATGTAGTCCATTGATATGGATTCCCATGGCCTATCAGGAGTAGGAAGATGGGTGTACAGGCCCTATTTCTTAGTGGTCGGTTTGGCAATCACGCAGGCAGTGCAGGACCTGATATACTTGTTGACCTCTTATCGAAGTTTCGGCCAGTAGAAATGTTTTTATAGTGCCCCCACTGTCTTTTCGACGCCGAAGTGTCTTGCCAATCAAGTGTAGTGGGCTTCCCAGATCAGCTTCGCAAGCTCGCTTGATGGAACACAGATATGGCCCAGACGACACAACAACCCATATTGAAGATGGAAATTATCGACAACTACGTTTTCCCCCGATATTTGATAGGTGGTGGAGAAGTATGGGTCTGTCTCATAGAGTTGGGGCCATCTAGAGGTCTCTTGGTTGAAAGAGTCTAGCACCGTGGTCAGTGCCGCGACTGGCGGTCTGCTGAGGTAATCAGCGATGCGATTGGTGCTTCCTGTTTTATACTTGATGTTGAGGTGGAATTGCTTCTAGTATGTGGACCACTTTTGATGGAGTTCATTCTACAGTTTTCCTTGTGTCTGCATGAACTGCAGTGACTTATGATAAGTGTGGATGACTGTCTCCTTCCCAAGAATGTAGTGTCTCCACTGGCGGTAGGCTTGCAAAATGGAGCACATTTCTTTGTCGTAATTAGGGTACTTATGGACAACATCTGATAGTGTCTCACTATGATAGGCCACGAGGTGGCCCTGCTGAGTGAGAATGTCGCCCACAACATAGTCTGAAGCATCTGTCTCAATCTTAAAGGGCTGGTGCAGGTATGGGAGTGAAAGTACTAGGGCTAAGCATAAGTGCTACTTCAAATCATCGAATTATTGTTGTTGGCACTGACCCCATGCAAATTTCTCCTTACCACCACCCCTAGTTATTTGGCTGAGGGCCCATGCAATATGGGAGAATCCCAACACGAACCTACAGTAGAAATTGGCAAGGCCCAAGAAGCTCTGAATCTCAGTGAGTGTGGTTGGGGCTGGCCTGTCATGGATGACTTGGATATTGGCTAGATCCACATGTACGCCATGTTGATCAATGATGTAGCCCAGGTAATGGACCCTATCCATGTCGAAGGAGCATTTTTCCAAGTTGGCGTATAGCTTGTGCTATCACAGGGTGTGCAGAACCTGTCGAATATGCTGCAAATGTTCGGACCAAGTCTTGTTGTAAATGAGAATGTCATTCAGATACACCACTACAAAATTGTTGGTGAATGGTCACAGGATATCATCCATCAACCTCATGAAAGTGGCTGGCATATTTTTCAAACCAAAGGGCATGACTAACCATTCAAAAAGACCTTCCTTTGACTTGAAGGTGGTCTTCCATACATCTGTGTTTTCTATCGGGACCTAGTGGTAGCCAAACTTCAGATCAATCTTACTGAAGTATTTGGCCCAATTGATCAAGGAGGTCATTGATTCGGGGAATCAGGTACCGGTTTCTGACTATGATTTTATTCAGAGCCCGGAAATCAATGCAGAGTCGTCGGGTTCCATCTTTCTTTTGTACCAGCACGATTGGGGTCCCGCAAGGTGATGAGCTGGGATGGATGTGCCCCTTACGGAGAAGTTCTTGGCTTTGTCACTTGACCTCCTCATTCTCTAACAGAGAGCAACGATACACTGACCCATTGGGCAGCGGTACACCGAGGGTCATATCGATGGGGTTCTTGACCTGGTAGTGCAGAGGTACCCTGATAGGTGAGGAGAAGATATCTGAGTATTATTCCATGACCTTATCTACTTTCTTCTGCTGTGTGGAGAGGTCAGTCGCAGAGACCCTAGATGTGGTTGTGATCTTTCCCTTATTCTGAGAGTGAATCACGAAGAAGACAAGCCTCCCCGTCTGAGAGATGACCTTCCTACATTTCTTAGTAGAGATCAAGGAAATAGCACTAGGTGGGACTACCTTGGGTATCCTGTACAATTTCCTATTCAAAGTAATAATAACACTACGAGGCCTAGACTCATATACAACATGACATTTTCATAAAGAAGGCCATGCCAAAAGAACATAACAAACTTCGAGAGGTGAAACATCACACAATACCCTGTCTTTGAAGGGCTTGATGCCATACGACAGTCGGCACTATTGGCTGACGTGGATATCACTTCCTTGGCAGAGCCATCCAATGGTGTAGGGTTGTAGGTGTGGTGTTGTCGACATGGCCAACCACTTGACGACCTCTGTTGAGATGAGGTTCTTCTAGCTACCACTATCAATGATGAAGTGCAACGGGCTGCCTTTTACCCACATCTGTGAAAGGAAGGGGCACTCTCCTTCTTCTGGCTCATCTGGTTCACCAGGGTGGAGCTTGGTGGTAGCAACGGTGGCACTAGGTTCCATGTCAATGATCTGTCTTCCCCTTTTTGGTTCTGGCTCAAAGTCAGAACCCGCATCTGATTTAGAGGCTTTCACTTCGGCCACCAGTGACTACTTTGAGTGACAATCAACATTGTTATGACAAGGGCTCTTATGGAAGTCGCACCACTTCCCGGTATCTTTATTTGTATTTTCGGTGTCCTTTTTTGGTTGCGTCTTGGACTGGTTGTCCTGATACTGTCCATATTTTCTCTATCCTTTGTTGTATGGGTTGGGGCCACCCTTTTATATCTTTTGTTGTGAGGGGTTCCCAGGCCCAAATTGCCGCGTCTTTTGTTTGAGCTTCTGCTCGATTTTGACGGCATATTGGTAGGCTGCACCCAAGGATGAGATGTCTAGAAATTCCATTTCGGTGTGGATGTATATATGTAGAGAACCGTGATATTTTATCACCATATGTCACTCTGAATCTTTGATACCCATCTTGGTGCGCAAGGTATGGAAGATATTTGTGAAATCTGGCACTGCTTGGTCTCTTTCTTGTCACAGTGTGGTCCATTTGGTATACAAGTCATCATAAATTCCAACAGGCTAGTATTGTTCTGTAATAGCATCCCTGAAGTATTCCTAGGTGGTTGTGACTGTAAACAATGAGGGTTCCTTTATTTCCTTTTTCTCACAAAAGGTTTCCCACCAATCTTTGACATGGGGAACGACTTTGAGGAGCGCAAAAGTAATCTTTTCTCTATTCGAAAAGTTATGGACGAAAAAATACCCTTCTAGTAGATTCAACCACTTGTCTACAGCATCTACATCTATCTGGCCTTCAAATATAGGAATATTGAAGTTTATTTGCACCTTGAAGGGGGTGGCGCCTTCGCTCGAAGAAGATGCGTTGCCTGTTGGTAGTCGCCGAAGGATTTACACGAAACTATCTATCATCTCATTCATTTGTTGAGTGAGGGCTTCCTCAATCAACAGTTTGAAAGGATCTCCTATCCCATCATATTTATTTTCTCCTACCATGAGAGGTCTCTTGGGCATGCGAGAGATTTTTTCCTTAAGAGAAACAAGCTCGAGACCCAACTCTTTGTACTCCAACCTCGTTGCGGACATGCATTAAGATGACAAGGAGAAGACCACTCTGATACCATTGATATGGATTTTATGAGCGGAACTAAATGAATACAGATTATTAATAGGTACATAACACAAAATAATAGAGATACGGTAAAACTGGTTTTCTATTCAATAAGGAAATAAATTGAAACTGTAAAATGCAGCGGAAATAAGCTTGTTGGAATGGTGGCGACTTATCTCTGAGAAGAGAAGTGACGGATGCGCTCATTCACAAGAATATGATTACAATGAGGCTCTAAAGGCATTTTTACAATAAACAGGAATTCCAAAAAACCTAGACATCCAAAAACCTAACCCTAGGAGATGAAGCGCCAAAAGTCATGTGGGCCCTGTTTGGGTAAGTTAGTACATTAACTTCACGGGGTCGTAACTTTTGCATACGATATCCGTTTTAGGCATATGATAGGCTGTTGGAAAGGTATCATCGAGGAGATTAATTTTTGGGGTCTCAATCATGCCTTCATATATCATTGAGGAGCTCGATCCCAAAAAAAATTCATTTAGGACCTCAAAATGGCCCCGGAAGTTAAAACTGCTAAAAATAGTAAATTGCCAAAATTGCCAGAAAACTGTTTTGAGCCAGTTGGAAAAGGTGGGTGGCCACTAATATCCACCTGGATCATCACTGAATATCAATAATATAATAAGTGAAGTATATCCCTCCTCCTAAAATCAAGATTATTTGTCAATCAAAATGGCACTCCCTCATCTTCATTGGTAATGGTTTTTTTCATGCCGTCCTTTAGAACCTACAAGAAGAAATCCAAAACAAGCATATTTAATGTAAAGTTCATTAGTTTTCCCGTGGAACCTCATTCCCAATGGTTTTCCATAAATGTGCTTGAATTATGTATTTGGTGCAGGAGGAATCTTCAAATTACAGAATTCTTTGTTGATATGGTTTTGCCCTTCTTTCTAAAATTGAGTGCATCAAATAGGTCTAAAACAACATTCCCTTTAGTTGCAGAGAGATTTAATATTCTTATTGCCCATACGTTCTATAGATCTCTCCTCTACATGTATGCTTTCAAAACAAATATGTCAAGTGATATGCCCTTCCATAAGAAATCAAATGTTTTTCTACAAGATGAGAATAGGCAGTGCATTTCATTTATAAATTGTTGTTTCTTTAAGATTCATTAGTCTAGAATGATTTTTGCTCCAAATGCACCCTTGTCTTTGGTTATAAATCAAAACAAGGATACATCAAACATCAAAAGTCATAAGTTGGAATCTTTATCACTCCTTGGTAGGAAATGGAAGTGAGCTATTGAAAATGGACAATAACACCAAGATCATGCCAAGGTTAGTGTGTATTGTTACAAGTTATCTTTTTCCATTGTTGGATAAATATGGTATAAGCATCATCAAACCATGAAATATCATTCATCTCTCTTCAAGAAACAGATATTTAGATGACTCCAAAATATGCAATGAAATTGTTGCCCCTCTTTTCTACCCTCAATAAAAAAATGCAGATAAAGTATGAGAATAAAAATCAAAACTGAAAAAGTACATAATCTCAATACCTAGGGATTGTTGCCCTTTCTTAGGAGGTTGAAAATATCTAAAACAAACCATAAATTGGAAATGTCATTGTCCCAAACATATGGCAATCTCAAAAATAATCTTTCACTGATTTTTCATACATAGGTAGGGAAAGAGCTAGAGACATCAATCGCGGGAAACTTTCGCATCATTATTGCCATGAAAACCCCATTTATGCTACATCAAATATTCCTTAGTGAGGAGAATATAAAATTGTTCATAAACCATGGAAAAATATTAAAATACCTCCATTGAGATGTATTATTTATGTTCCATGAAGTGACCCTCAATGCTGATTGGAAGTGGGGTATGCCAACTCATCTTTTCCTCCATCATGCTCTCACTATTTTTGTCATAGATGGGATATCCATGAAGAAACCAATGATCCATATTTCATCTATGCATTCAAATTGAAAAGAGAGTGATCATATCTTCATCCTCATAGTTGGCATGCCCTTCATCACATGAGGGGATGATAACACCTATAAATTATTCACTTTCCAAGGGTTTCTCTACCACATCTATCCTCTTCAATTATTTAGGGGTCTCATCATTAAATTTAGAAATTTGAAGAGATAAATAACTTATCAAACCCTTTTCTTGATGCAAGTGTACATCATCATCATGATGTACTTCTTCTATAGAATGCATAGCCTTCAAAGGAATTATGAGATTTTGCAACAAGGTCTTCAATGACACCATCACTTTTCTCTTCCTCTGGATCTGAAATCACAACTGGTTCACCCAATAGATTTTTCGACATTTTCCTCTTCATAGCTAACATCCCAACGCTTGTGAAATTCCTTGATCAAACCTAAAAGTGAACATATCTCCCTTAGACTACAATTATAAAACCAATATAGTGCATCATTTTCCAAGGAACACAAACATTTTCATCCTAACATACTCATGGACAATGTTGAATTTTGAAATGAATTCAACAAAAGATGTAACATGTAGTGCAATTGAGTCATTATGTCCATGGAACTTTGGGATATGCTTGTCCTAATTCGTATCAAGGAATTGATTCAGATAAGAAAAGAGGACAAAGTATGACAACCTTCTAAATAATGGACAACCGAATAACACATCATATATTTAATCACAATCCCATAAGATTAAATGAGCCATTTACATGTGCAAACACCCAATCTTAAATTACAATAGAAATTTCCCTCAATACTTAAAGTTGCATTAAGGACTAGGGGGGTTGAGAGCCTCTACCATAAAATCTTCTCATTGTGAAGAACCGCCCTCTGGAGATTATTTCCAGCATCAAATAATAGTGTGTAATTTATCATAAAATCCTAATCATCCAAGACAAAAGAGGAGGAGGATGGAAACCTCACATATGCTTAGCCATTGACTTCATCCTCTGTTAAATAATCTACTAGTATTTGGAGGGGATATCTTTGTCAATATAATCATCATTATAAAATGAGAGAGCTTATCCTTTTATAGATCATCTCCTCAAATGCTTTACAATAAAATAATATCCAGTTCTTTCTAGATCCACTTCTTCCTCCAAGAGAGAGCAATAAAATAATCATTCATGAATGCTCCTTAGAGGTTGGGCACTCCACTTAAATAATAGAATATATAAGAAAAGGGTTTGAATGGTTTTTTATGCCACTTATCATGCTCTTGAAATAGGAAAAACACCCTCTTGAAATATGATTATTTCTACCAAGTGTCTCGAATCCTTATACCATGTGTCTTTTTCTACCTTTATGCCATGTGTCCTTTTCCATGAGTTAGGAAACRTGGCCTCTAGATTAAGTCTAGAAAAGGAATCCACTAAAGTAGGTTGGTYGACTAAAGGAGAAAAGAGCATTGGYGTTGTCAATGAAAGTRCATCCAAGAGAGACCAAGATCACAATAAGYCAATGAAATATGTTKCTTGAAGCATTTCAAATAAAGATGGTCTAATTGTAGTACAAAGTTGGTTTGTTTGCATGCTTGACTCCTAGATTAATTAGCGTGTGTTTTTTGTTCTCCTTAGTTGGCCTTAGGATTGAGTCTATTTCTAATGGCATCAGTTCCAGGGTCTTCCAAACAACATCGTGTCCTATTACTGCCACTTGTTGGCATGTGTCATTTCATGACTCCAAACATGCCCCTATAATGCCTAGATAGTATACCAATAGTAATAGAGCATAATACAAGTGTGAAATAGTAACACTATGGTAATCATTATGAGCTTACTGTGATACCAACGAGATACTAGTAATGAAGTAGAACCATTGTACTAATTAGTGTTACAACTTGACTAGATGGTTGTTTCTGTCATTGATGGTGTTATAGGACGTACAAGGAAACATATATTATCCAGATCTATATTCACTGAGTGAGGGAAGTTTAGGTAAAATAGAGGAAAGTGAGACATCTAGTAGGTCTAACAGGCGGAGATCAACTAGAGGCAAAAATATCAGAAAAAAATTCCATAGACGCATGGATTTTTTTCTTGCAAAAGGGGGATCATGTTCTTATGATCATCAGAGCATAGATGACATAGAGATTCCCTTGAGGTACAAACATATAGTGAAACGATGGGTACCCAAGGATCTTCCTGAAATAAACACTGATTTTTGTGTAAACGAAAGGATATATCGGATTGCTCCATCGTCATTACATGGTTTGGGGCTATTTTCCATGGATGGCATAAAGGTTTGTTATGATGGATTAACTGAATTGATGGAGTATGTCAGACTATGTTATATCTACAAATATTGGGTATGAATAGTCCAATATACAAAAGTATGTGAAGATATGGCTTGGTTGCAAATTATATACAGCTAAAAGACAATGATCAAAATAAATGAGCAACTATCTATATTGACGAAAGGCCAAAAGAAGCGGAGAATATTGCAAGTTTTATAAATAGTACACGACCCATGACCACAAATAAGCAACCCAATTACGTATTTGAGGGGCGTGAAGGAAACTGTGTATTTGTATGTGCAATAAAATCGATAGTTGCAGGGGGAGAGTTATTGATTGATTACAATTTGAATAGAATAGATACAAATGTTGCTATTATGGGGGCAGTACGTATACTAATTTACCCAACCTATAATCAATGACTCTTATATTTTATGATTTTCATTATGTTCTTTACGGTGTTAATCCATTTGGAGAGATTCGGTCTGTTTACTCAATGTGGCCTATTTTTGTTATCAACAATAACATTCCTCCATGGATGTCAATAAAGAGGGAGGATTTCTCATACATTTGAATTTATTTCTCATGATAATGATCATGGTTCTAATTTTACTATAATGTGACAACATGATCGTGGTAAATCAAAAGCGGCCTCAGAACAGGTAAATGAACAACAATTTTCGAATTGCATTTAATGTGCATTTTATTTCTGTGGCAATTAGTAATTTTATTTGTTTACATAATTGAATTATCATTTATGTTGTTGAATATGTATTCGACAGTCCATGATTTTGATGATGATTCTCTCGATGAAAGGGATTTTTTTGAATCCCCCGACCCTATGGTTTTAATTTAAAAAAAAAAATCAATAAAGAAAACAAGGAACTATCTCACTTGTTAGATATTCTAGATCAAACTCTTGAGGTCGAAGAAAGGATCATAGAAGTTATGACAAAGCTTAACACATATAAGGTAATAACCATAATTTCAAGTGTTTTTATTTTTATGTCATAAGATGAATTATGAAAGCTTGATTTTTAACTTTTACATTATCTAAACGAGAAAAAAAAATTTATTTCTTATATAGAGATTTTTGGATCTCGTTAACCCCGACATGCATGGTGTCGGTAGTAGTGGCGTTGCACATATGCCACAAGGTCATGACGCAAGCCCTCGTAAACCTTCCAGGACACAGTTATTCAGATCTCCACCTTCCACACCATTAGGTGGCAGCCACGACACAGACACCTGGGAAGTGACCACACAGGTAGGCTCTGTAGGTGGTGACAGAGATGAGGCTGATGATTTGGCCAACTATATGGTTTTTTTCCTAAAGCAAGACGTGTGAACAACATGGGGATCCTTAAGGGAAAATTTATGGTCAACGAGGAAGGGCTTCCATTAAAGCAAGTTAAAGTCCCATGTAATTTTTAAAATTCTTTATGTAGACAAAAATAAATCATCTAAATTATTATTTTTAAATTAATAATCATATAATATTTTTGCATATAGGGAACAACGATTTTTATAGGTCCTTGGAGAATAAGGCGTTGCTGATTTTTGGGCCCACCATACGGGAGAGGTGGAATTCCCATAATTCCAACCTCAAAAAAGAATTGATGGATTATCTTGAAAGCCTTTTTGGTGTAGACACATTTAATAAGACCTTGACCATCGTTGAAGCTGGCCAATATTTAAAATATATGTGAGAAATGTATAAGAAGCACTTGAAACAAAATGATAGGTATGAGTGTCCTTTAATGATTCCAGAGAGGGAGTGGAAGGCCTTCATTGAGGACGCAAAAGAGAAGAAATTGACATATGAAGGAAAAACACCCTCTGGTCCCAGAAGGTAAATTACAATTTCAATTCAATACCTTCAATTTTTTTTAGATGTAAATAAAAGTGTGGTATATATTAACATACTTGAAACTTTTGATGATAGGCTGATTGACACTTCAAAGGAAACAAAGGCAAGGCTTGCCAAATGTGGCCAGCACAAGCTAGGCCAGGGCGGTTACTTGAAGTTGTAGTCATGAATTGTAAGTACCCAAATATCTTATTTGTATCGCCTTCAAAATTTTAGGTAATTGCATCCAATAACATTAAAAATGCATACTCTTATGCAATGCAGGGTGATGAGTTCCGTACTGAAACCACACAGGAAGACCTCTAGCTTGGTTACAAGTATGGCTATAAAGTTGTAGTTGAACACCGAAAAATCTTGGGGCAGTTACCAAGAACCACTTTGCAGGATAAGGTAAATAAAATTCAATCCACATTAATCTTTATTATTAATATAATACAATCATGTTTGATATCATCGATAAATTTAATGTGTTACAACTTTTTTTTAATCAGGGGAGAAACACTGTCAACCATCCCACTAATATTGGAGAGCAGTGTGTTGATAGCGATTTACAACCAGAAGATTGTTCTCTCATGCAGTCTCATTCCACTAGGGTGCATCCCCACGATGGTGCTACGACCGAGGCACGTTACGATAATATGGTTGTATTTTAATCATATACTTAATAATTTTGCAGTTGTACATTTTATACTTCTATTTTTTTTTACTTATACATTTATGATTGTCCTTATAAAGTTTGTGGTCTCAATGGAAGA